>OZ020574.1:13368919-13448987 GCA_963971525.1 Cephus spinipes | reverse complement strand
AAGTAACTCACATCCTTACACCTTAATATATATACATATATATTTTTGTAATTCACAAAAGCTGACGATCACACCTATAGTCATTTAAATTTCGCTACCTTAGTAAGATAACGTATTCTCTACTGCATATAACTCTGACAGTACTTGTAATTCCTGGTTATTATTTTATTATATTGAATTAACTGATATCTTTTCCTCTTGATTTCAAAAACCTGAACCTATTATCTCTTAAACCTAGCTAAAACCCCTTACCCAGTAGCTTCAACCAGACTCCCGTAGAAGGAGTGAGTTTTCTGAATCAATATATCCAGTATCTAGTTGTGATCCTCACCTTAACTATCGACCAAGGGACATAAACGCAAATAGGCGTGCTTTAGCACCTTAAAGTGGCAAGAACCCAATACCTTTTACGTGATCTTTGATCGCAACACCTATGCTAGCTCCCTGATGCTCCTGCAAACGGTCGCTCATGCATAGGACGTAACAAATTTGGTGGCAGCGGTGGGATACTTGCCGTCAACTATTGCCTTTCTGCCACTTGGTCGTACAACGAAATAAAAACCTATAGTTTAATTGTAAGATAATTAAGCGAGCCTTCGAGTTTCGTAAATTGCATCAGAAATTGAAACGTAGTTATGGCACTACATGAAACCACAGTAGGCGCCAACCAAAGTATGGCCGACGCCATGAATTCAATGATAGAATACTTTTCCGTACAAAATGCAGTTCGATATGTACCATTTTTCGATGGGAGAAACATCCCGCTTTTGTTTTGGATATTGAAAACGGAGGGGCCTTATTGCCCGACGCTTGTGAAACTGCCTACCTACGCGGAATTTTAGCGAAACTCAAAGGCCCAGCACGAGTAAGCACGGAAGGGAAGACCTTCCATACAATTAAGGATCTTGTCAGCCACCTGCAGAATGCTTTGCACCCAGCAAAGACTATATGGATTACCATGCAGATATCATAGCTGCTAGAATGTACCGCAATGAAAGTGTACGCGAGCATTATGCGCGCATAGCACAGCTTGTTCGACGTTGCCTTAAGACCGCCGAGAAGGAGTTAGGAAAAACGAGCGCAGATGCTCTCCGTACAGCTATAGAAAAATTGGCGATCACTAGCTTTCGCAAAGGGCTTCCAGACGAATTAAGATACGCCGTGGCTCTAAGATCTCCAGAAACTCTGGACGAAGCCTTCCAATATACAGGGTGTCCCAGAACTACCTGACCAACGGGGTATAGCGGTGTTCGGGAGGCACCACTGATCATGAAAATGACCTTCCTTTTGTCCGGAAGGTCATAGTTTTTAAATGGGAGCAGGTCAAAGTTGACCAATCAGAGGGAGGCGTCAAGAGAAACGTAGGCACCTGCAAACTCTGAGTTTCCTTCGCTCGCTTTTGTTTCTCGGTAGCTTGTTTCTTGTTTCCAATATGTATGTCTTCGGCTGACGTCATCCTGCCCGAAGTACCGAGAAACAAAAGCGAGGGAAGAAAACTCAGAGTTCGCAGGTGCCTACGTTTCTCTTGACGCCTTCCTCTGATTGGTCAACTTTGACCTGCTCTCATTTAAAAACTATGACCTTCCGGACAAAACGAAGGTCATTTTCGTGATCAGTGGTGCCTCCCGAACACCGCCATACCCCGTTGGTCAGGTAGTTCTGGGACACCCTGTATAGTAAACCTCGAACGTAATCTAGACAAAGACGAACAGACGTACGCTTACGGACGACCCTCGCGTAGAACACGCTTTGAAGACCAACTTCCGGCACGAGCCTCATACAGGTCGCCCGAGCGCAAACATGGGGACCCGTACTACAATAATAGAGATAGTACTCGATACTCTGACGAGCCGTCTTATCGCCGGTACACGAGTCCGGAACGCGATACGGAGCGCGCTGTGTCTCCGAGATACAGCATTTTGAAAAGAGACCATACTACTCAGCAGTCATACCGGCCGGACAAGGAGCGTGCACCTCCGTACAGTGAACCTCAATCGCGGAACGCACGTGACCTAGAACCAAGCGGTAGACCAAATTACGAACGAAAACTTTACGATCCAGATGAAAGACGAGACACCCGCTATACAGATAACAGACCTTCGTACGCACCTAGGAGCGAACGTTATCGTTCCGATAGGTCTCCGACTTCGCAAAGAAACCCCATTGCATCCATCGACATGGAGCATTTAAACTTGAACGAGGCACGTCGCGCGGACGCAGCGACGGGCCTAAAGACGACCAAGCGCCCAGACCAAACCGTAAAATTCGTGGAAGCAGCTCAATTCCCCCGGACGGTACTTCAACATACGAGGCACCCTTCATCTCTGTCCGAGGACGTGAGTTACGAAAGGGATCAGGAAGATTCCTGGTGGACACCGGATCAACAGTGAACATCGTATTACTCTCAGCATTACACCCCAGAGCTCCGATTGACACAGAGGAATCAATTTGCATAATTGGAGTCGGGAACGCTAAAACCTATACCTTAGGCACAACCGTAGTACACGCTTTCGGAACACCAGTCAAATTCCACGTTGTCGATGCCGAAGCACCATTCTATGGAGACGGAATACTCGGGGTAGAATTTTTAAAACAAGAAAAGGCCGAAATATCATTCCATCACGACACGTTGGTCACTCAGAGCCATCCAGTACGTCCGCGAACATTCCTACGAGATACACCCGCGACAACGGACGGAGGAATCTACGCAGTCTCGCTTCTGCGAGCCCGCAGTAGAACCCCCGTACCCATACTAGTTACCTCAACAGGGATCAAAGAAGGATACCTTCCTCGACTCGAATTCGAAGAAGGCATATTCCTAGGAGATGCTGTAGTAACTAATCGCGAGGGAATTGCCGTCGCACTAGCTATTAACACCTTGGCAGAGGACGTTGAGATACATATTGGGCCACAGAATCTATACCCATACCTTTTGATAGGAGAAGACAGCGATACGTCGGAAGGAGACAACAAAGAGCAAGTGATAACCGAATCCCGTGAAGAGCGAATTCGGAGGGTAACAGAACAATTGCGACTAGAACACCTTAGTCCAGAAGAACATGAACACGTGATAGACATTATTAAGGATCACCCGGATCGGTTTTACCTTCCCGGAGACGAGTTACCATCCACTAATTTCACAGAGCACACTATACCCACGACGGACGACATACCTGTTTCTACTAGACAATACAGACACCCACCAATACACAAAGACGAAATAGAAAAACAAATAGGGAAATTACTGAACACTGATATCATTAAGCCCTCGACTTCCCCGTACAATTCACCCTTATGGATTGTACCCAAGAAACCGGGATCGGATGGAAGCAAACGTTGGCGCATGGTGATAGATTACTGAGAACTGAACGAAAAAACGGTCGGAGACGCCTATCCACTCCCTAACATCACGGAAATCCTAGATCAACTAGGAGGCGCAAAATACTTCTCTGTATTCGATCTGGCCAGCGGATTCCATCAGATCAAGGTCCGAGCGGAAGACAGACCAAAGACAGCATTCACTACTCCCCACGGACATTACGAATTTCTTAGAATGCCTTTCGGACTAAAGAATGCCCCAGCGACATTCCAACGCTTGATGGACGCTGCGTTGACAGGACTTCAAGGGTCTGAGCTCTTCGTTTACCTAGACGACGTTGTAGTATACTCCGCCTCACTGACGGAACACGGTGTGAAGGTTAGAACGCTCCTTAACGAATTGCGCGAAGCCAACCTTGCGCTACAACCGGAAAAATGTGAGTTCCTAAGAACTGAGGTAATATACCTAGGACATACCATCACTAGCGAAGGAGTCAAACCCGACCCCCGACTCATTCAAGCTACTAAGGAGTTCCCTACTCCCAAGAACGCAACGAACTGCAAGCAATTTCTAGGCCTCACTGGTTATTACAGACGATTCATACAAAATTACTCGAAACGGGCTAAACCGCTAACTGACTTGTTAAAGAAAACCGCCAAATTTGAATGGACTGACCTACAACAGAAGAGTTTTGAAGACCTACGTGACGCCATATGTCAACGACCTATACTACAGTACCCCGACTTTACACGACCATTCATCCTAACCACGGACGCGTCAGGTTACGCGCTCGGTGCAGTGCTGAGTCAAGGGCCTGTCGGACAGGATCTCCCCATAGCATACGCCTCTCGTATACTCAATGGCGCGGAACTAAATTATTCAACTACGGAGAAGGAATGTTTGGCCATGGTATATGCAGTGAAACACTTTCGACCCTACCTATACGGACGAGAATTCACGTTAGTAACAGACCACCGACCACTAGTATGGTTACACTCCGTGAAAGACCCAACATCTAGGCTGATGCGATGGAGAATGAAGCTGGCAGAATACAACTACCAGGTAGTGTACAAAACCGGCAAAACAAACCTAAACGCCGACGCTCTGTCGAGAAACCCGGTCACTGACGCCGAGGAGATCAGTATAGCTCCACTGACTGGTTCAGGAAACACAAAACGCGGTAGGGGTAGACCTCCGAAAGATTCTAATAAGAACCAGGGAATTAACCCGACAACTGAACCAGGCACCGAGTCGCGTCTCAAACGAGGTAGAGGAAGACCCAAAATCTTGCGATCTTCAGCGTCACCATCAGTCGAAACGATACCCGAACAAAGCAGTGAAGACGAGTCTTCCTCGGAAGACAACGACATTGCCAGTTCCGACCAAGAGTATCGCCCGCCGATATACCAGCGAAGAAAGAGCATGCTACCCAGCTTGACAGAAGGTATTAACACACGAAGTAGAAGCAAGAGAGCTCTCGACGCAGGTCCAAGCAGTGCTCCCCCTATTTTAAATACGGAGGAAAACTTTTCGGATTGGCAACCACCAAAAATAATCGCAAGGGAAACGGAATCACGAAAACTTAAACCGCAGCAAGAAATCGTGGAACTATCATCAAACCCCGAAGACACTGATTCGGATGACGAAAACACTGATTTGGAGGACTCTCGAGAGAAAGAACCACCAACCAGCGGCGAATCATCGAAACAACAAAATCAACCTCCGATCCACAAGAGGAGAGGTTCGATGTTACCCAGGGTACTCGAAACGGAAATGGAACGATATCGGAAACAGAACGAGGATGCATCACAACCACCAAGAAGCGCACCCCCAGGAAGTGGCAACTTCTTCCTTGCGGGAGGAGAAGACGCTGACGAACTGGCCGAGAAAATAAACTCCGAGATTGAAACGCTACATAAGATTTGGAAACAAGGGCAGATCGATCGGACACCCCCACGAGCACCTAAGAAGAGAAAGGAGTCTACCAACGACATCCTTCAAGACCTCGATAACTTCTGCGTAGAGCAAAGGGGACAAATCAACGACGCAGAACAAAGTCTTCAGAGGATTAGGGAAAGTTTAACAAAGATGGGAATAGTCTCTGATGAGAGCTCGGAAGATGAAGAAAATGGAAGTGAACCAGAAAACAATACGGGCTTGCATAAGTCTTACTTGCCAACACCACTTCCGAACCTCCCACCGAAGGCACGATCGACACCTCAGGTTCAAGCCAAAGACACCGCTGAGCAGCGATACGAACAGGTGCTCCCGGATAAGATAAGCTCAAATAACAACAGCACGGAACCGAGGCGAGAGAGCGTCCCAACACACCCAGGTAACCGGCCTGATGCCACCACGGACCTAGGAATCAACATAGACTGGCCCTCAGAGAAGGATTGGGATAAGACGATCCCTATGATAAATATCAGAAGCAGTCGCGAATGCATGACTTTCGAAAAAGATAATTACGCACATTTCATCTCAGCAGACTGTGAACTAACAACGCCTATAGGGAAGCTAATGGTAGACTTAGGCATCATAGATCTGGAAGACTTCAGATATCGGAATCCTCAGAAAGGGCAAGTCCTGATCAGTAAAAGAGGGAAATATCGGATTTTCAGCATAGTATGCAAAATATATCATTTCGACCGGATTACGGCAGAGGATATACGCACGGGGTTGGATAACTTGCATCTGGCCTTGTTGGAAACGAACACCAAGACCTTGCGCATGTCATGCGTAGGTGACGAGCCAAGCGCTTTACCTCCTAACACACTGCGCGAATTGCTGCATAAGGCATTCCCCGACAGTGACGTCACCATCACGCGCTGCTACGGGCAAGTACAACTACCTCCGGAAGAACTGAGGAGGGAGATAATCCAAGAGTATCACGATAGCCTGGTAGGAGGACACAAAGGCGTAACCAAAACATACAAACGGATACGCGAACGCTATTACTGGCCAGAACTAAAACATGATGTCCAGGAATATGTTAGAGCCTGTAGGAGTTGTCAAGAACAAAAACTAGTTAGAGTAAAAACAAGAGAACCAATGGTCATAACGGATACACCTTTAGACGCTTTCGAGAAAATATCCATAGACACCGTAGGACCCCTCCCTATCACACCTAGTGGGAATCGTCACATACTAACAATGCAAGATAACCTTACAAAATATTGTATAGCGGTCCCCATACCAAACGTCAGCGCAATAACAGTAGCCGACGCCCTTGCAAGGCATGTAATCGCAAACTTCGGCGCGCCTAAGATTATCCTTACCGATCGTGGAGGATGTTTTGTTAGCAAACTACTTCGCAAGGTTGCCAAAATATTTAAGATCAAGCATGTAACTACATCGGGATACCATCCCCAAACCAACGGATCATTAGAGCGAAGTCACCACGCGCTAACAGAATATCTGAAACACTATTTACATAAGTACGACGATTGGGATCAGTTGATCTCTTTTGCAATGTTCTCTTATAACACTTCCGTTCACGAAAGCACTAACTTCACGCCATACGAACTAGTATTCGGAAAACTAGCGAGGTTACCGTCATCACTACCTTCAGACGAAAAACTCGAGACATACGGAACGTACTTGACCGAACTCATTACCAAATTGAATGACCTCAGACAGATAGCCGGTCAAAATCTAGTGAACGCCAAATACCAATCCAAAGAGCGATACGATAAAAAGGTAAATCCCCGCCGTTATCAAATAGGCGATATGGTGTACGTGCTTAAGGAACCTCGAACAAGCAAATTCGATAGTCATTATACCGGCCCATACAAGGTGGTTGACATCACCGATCATAACAATGTTATTCTAGAAACCCAGCAAGGAGACCGATTTCTAAAACATACGGATAAGGTAAAACTAGCTATCCAACGGAGCAAGAATGACGATCCAGCCCACGCCCAGACGCTAACGTAAGGATAGCGAGGTGGTGGATGTTGCCATCATCAGCAAAAGCATAACCACACTGTGCAAATAACACGTACTTCGAAACACACATAACCAACATTGTAATTTACACTATACCCGCGAACACTACCACGAAACTATGTTACACCATCGAAAACGGGGAAATTATCACTAATCTCCCCCGAAGATGAAGAACGCATGCCGATTCGTGAGGATCGGACATAGGAAATTGTAACGCCCACCACACCCACCTCTGACCCTGACCCGCTTCAAGAAGAAGCCACTGTCTACGTTCAACAACCAAGGAGGATGACCACCACCAAATCCACCCGGAGGGACGAGAGGAAGCATCACCAAAAAGGGCGATGTTCCATCTGAGGAGGGAGATGTTACGTCCGACGCAACGCAACCCCATTGCCCCCCCCCCCTCAGCACCCCTCAGTACCCCCATTAGCAACGGTCGGAGATCACGATAGATGTAACCGATCCTCCACGAACATGGGTTAATCATTATAAACCATAGATTACGTATATATATATTAATAATTCAGGGATATCATTTTATATTATACTTTACACGATACCTCATACTCTCACATCCTTCCAGAAATCACACCAACATCGCGACATTGCAGGCGGACGAGCAGGACGAAAGAGAGAGCACAGGAGAACGAAGAACGAGAACGGCACGCGTAGCAACGTTAACGGAATGTGTAGGGATAAGATGCTTAGAGAGCGTTTTTGATTGTAACACCGCAAATACCAAGCACAGCAAAACTCCTACCCGTCACCACCGCACTCACCTCACCATCGAAATAACCCCGACAACGCACTAATCAAAGAAAATTCCGCAATCGATGACCTATAATCAAAATTCCATCGAACGACAGGGTTCAATTGCCCCAATCATGCCGCAACACCTATCCAAATTCCCCTGACATTGCATCCAGTCCCCTCCAAACTCAAAATCTTCCTCATGAACTCCAACACCGATCATCGGCAGTTACTAATCAATCCTCTGGTAGAGCAGTATCCCTTCTGGAGTCTTGACCCGATTGTCCGCGCCAGTTAAGTGTTGTGCCGATCAGATACCTTAGGGCCTATTTTGATCTAGCTTGCCTTAGGACCCAAGCGAAAAGTGCATCACCTCAGTGCCGGGCGTCCACGCGAAAAGAACTCATTTCTTGGCATATTGTAACGCATTCGTCTAGGCGAGTGTCCACCTTAGGGCTGGACCAAGAATCTCCCTTCCAACCAAATTTATTCCACTATCGTCGAGTACCGAGCAGCGTCTCTCTCTCTCTCTCTCTCTCTCTCTCTCTCTCTCTCTCTGCTCAGCCACCGGTAAGTAACTCACATCCTTACACCTTAATATATATACATATATATTTTTGTAATTCACAAAAGCTGACGATCACACCTATAGTCATTTAAATTTCGCTACCTTAGTAAGATAACGTATTCTCTACTGCATATAACTCTGACAGTACTTGTAATTCCTGGTTATTATTTTATTATATTGAATTAACTGATATCTTTTCCTCTTGATTTCAAAAACCTGAACCTATTATCTCTTAAACCTAGCTAAAACCCCTTACCCAGTAGCTTTAACCAGACTCCTGTAGAAGGAGTGAGTTTTCTGAATCAATATATCCAGTATCTAGTTGTGATCCTCACCTTAACTATCGACCAAGGGACATAAACGCAAATAGGCGTGCTTTAGCACCTTAAAGTGGCAAGAACCCAATACCTTTTACGTGATCTTTGATCGCAACACCTATGCTAGCTCCCTAATGCTCCTACAAACGGTCGCTCACGCATAGGACGTAACATAGATACCTTATTCAATTGAATTTCTTTTGCAGCTCTTTCAACTTGGTCTTCCCATGCCAGACATTGAATTTTACGACCATTATTATTATTCAAAGAAAACTTAAATAATTTATATTTTTTGAACTGTCCAACAGTTTTTGGACTTTCTATCGAGTCAATATATCCTATGACTTCTCTGTAAAATATATACATTTTTTATTTTACAATAAAAAGGCAATTAAAAATAACTATATTTTATACACATATAACTTTTGTATGGAAAAAATGATACTTAAAAATAAATTAATCCATTTAATTGCTATATTTTCATAAAAAAATAATATAAAATAAATAATTAATATAACGTTTCTTACATTCAAAAACTGTACACAATTATTGTATCTATTTTATCTATTTATGGAATAAATTCCCAAATACTCATGTATGAATTATCCCAAAAAAAGATAATATTTATTTTTTGGTAAAATTTCTTTATAACATATTATAAATTGATTAAAAATTTATAAAACCAAGGTGAAATTTGTAAAACCGTTACAAAATTTGTACTACGCATAATCTTTTCTATACAAAAGTAAGGCATGTTTGAAATGTGTTTATTGCTTATACAATATTCAAAACATAAATTTATACAGAATACTGACACAGTTCGATCAGAGATGAGTAGGGAGATTGCCAATGAGCCTGTTTTTGGTGGTCGCAATTTTTCTCTGGTTTCGGCGCGCCCCCTTAGCGGAGGGCCCTCGAAGCAGTTCCACGTTTTTGATTGGTCGTATATATATAGTAATACTACGCGTGTTAATCTGGAGCTGTGTTTTGGCGCGTCGACGCGCCACCTGAACGAGACTCTCGAACTAGTTCCACGTTTTTGATTGGTCGAATGAATTCGTGTGTTCCTCGAGATTCACGATTTTAAACCGCGTGAACACTCAAATAGGGAAACTTGTACCTACCTTTTTTTTACAGGATATTGCATAAACCGTAGTAATAAGGTAGTCAATACCCTTAATATCCATATGAAGCTTTGGAAATAATGAGAGTAAGCAAATCAAACTTTAAAAAAAAACCTCGAACGTGGGTAACTACAGAAATATAAGTTTGCTAAATAACATATCACAATGACTCGATGGCACACGTGCTTGGTGCTTTAAGGATGTTGTTCGGTAAAATAAAAGATCCAACAGAGGATTGAAACTTTCACCAAATATTCTTCGAATTATTAAAAAAATATGTCTCCTCAGGCATAAATCATTTTGCCGTCCGGAATATTGGTAAAAAATGTCATTGAAATTGATGATTTTAATACGCAAAGTATCCGTTTCATCTCACTATAGAAAATAATTGGTTCATTTTTATATGCTCATCATTATTTTTATGCCCGAGATTTATAAGTGCATTTTTGTTTTTGGTAATTTTCCGTAATGCCTTCTTTATCCGTCTAAATATTATTTATGCTATTAAAACATGAAATATCGTAACATAGGTGTTTGTCACAGTCTCTCGGGAAGAAGAATCGTTCGCTGATTCATGTACCAATTTATTGGATGTATACGATGTAATATAATACAATATTTGTAGATTAATATTATCATGTATTTCATGAAACTTCAGTTAATTAGGTGAACCAAGAAGCACAGTTGATAATTAAAGAAAAAAAGTGGTAAGACGTGAGTTTCGAACTCGAGACTCTCGGACGTTAACTCAGAAGCAAGCATGTGTGCTATCGAGTCATTGTGGTATATTATTTAGCAAACTTATATTTGTGTAGTTACCCACGTTCGAGGGTTTGTTTAAAGTTTTATTTGCTTACTCTATTAGTTCCAGAGCTTCGTATGGATATTAAAGGAATTAACATCGGCAAAATTTACTACCTCATTACTACGGTTTATGTAATATGCAGTAAGAAAGGGTGGATTCAAGTCTCCCTATTTGAGTGTTCACCCGGTTTAAAATCGTGGATATCGAGGAACACACGAATTCATTCGACCAATCAAAAACGTGGAACTAGTTCGAGAGTCTCGTTCAGGTGGCGCGTCGACGCGCCAAAACACAGCTCCAGATTAACACGCGTAGTATTACCAGAGATGAATAGGGAGATTGCCAATGGGCCGATATTCTTGAAACCAATTTTATTTGAGAGTAAACGCGCCACCTGAGCGGGGGGCCGTCGAACCGTACCCACGTTTTTGATTGGTCGAGTATATATAGTGTGACGTGTACCGTTCATCGGCGTCGCCTACAAATAATCCGTGGCTGCTCCCAACGTGCTGTTATCAAAAAAAAAGATCCGAAGATCTAGTTGTTGGGCGCCAGGTGCGGCTTTCCCGCACCACCATCCCTTACCACGGCCGTTTCAGGTCTCCCGGCGGCTCAGCCTCAGCGTACTGAAAATGGTAGAGGGGAACATGGGGGCGACGAGAGAGAATTTTGGAGTCAACGGATAGGCGCGCAAAATGATAAAACAGCGAGTAGAATACCGTTCCGTTTATTACCATTAAATAAACGGCGGATTGTACAATACAAATCCCGTCGCGTACAGTGTGTCCTCCAACGGCGGCTCACGACTATTCCGAGTCGTGACTTCTAGCCTGCCCAAGACCTGTCCCTGCCTCGGTGTGCCTACCGAATTCGCGAATCCCCTCGCGATCCTAACAGGTCTCGTTGGAGACGAGCCTTCCCTTCCTCGGGAGTGTGCCCTCCTACGTCGGTAGCCACGTGAGGCATCCGTGTGTCCGCACCACTCCCGCTCGGCTATCTTCTCGCGCAAGCTATTCTCTAAATAAGACCGCTCTCGCGGTACTTACCGAGAACTGGCTGTCCCATCAGTCCCGTACCAAATCCAAATCATGGTGGCCGTGTCCCTTCCGCCTATCCCCGTGATGCCGCCTCCCGGCTCCACGAAGGTGTCTATCAAGCACGCGGAATTTCACCCACTCGGCCACGCACTGGCACTAGACCACACAAAAAAACCCGGGAGCCATGGCTCTCTGCGAGAGACCCCGATAATCGCAATCCGCGATTATCCGATAGCTCCGCTATCGCCCGAGCACGGAAGAAGGACTCCTTTTTCGCGGTCCGCCGGACACGCGTGTCCTTACGCACGGACTCCCCGCGACACACTCTCTATCCTACCTACCGCTCTTCGCGGTAGGTCAAAAATCAAAACAAACTCCTCTCCGGCGCCCTCCCCGCGGACCCGCAAACCGTAGCCGATCAAAGTTCCCGGGGTACCGGCCGTGCGTCCAGGCGGTTGGGCACCCCTTGCGTGCGGGCTCTCAACCCAAAAGGGCCCTGTGCCTCCGCCGCCAGTCCACTACTTTCCCCCGTTCCCTCCTCCCGAACCACGGACCTACGAACTCCTTGGAGATGGAGGCCGGAGGCACTGCCGTGCCGTCGGCAGCGCGCGGAGGTGCGGGGCTCTTGTAACGTGTCGTCCTGACGCCACGTTACAATAGATATACTACGCGTGATATTCGTGAGCTCCGTGAGACGCATGGACTATAACGGGTGGCACTTTAAAGCGTATGTTTTCTATTGTCGACGCGTCACCTAGACGGAGAAGCTTCGAACCATACCCACGTTTTTGATTGGTCAAGCGTATGTATCAGAGTACTCTAGCAAACTCGAAACGTGTATAACAACTGAAATACAGTTTTCCCAATCTGTACGTCACAGTAATTAAATATCATACGTCCATGGTAACGAGTCAACGTGCAAGAGTCTCAGGTTCGAGACCCGATTATTATTACTTTTTTTTTATTCATGAACAATGCTTATTGAATCTATTAATTAACTTGGAATGTAGCAAATGCATGATTATATTATACTATATACATTTTATTATATTATACAGTCGTGTCTATTTTTATGCCGTTGATACGTTCCACAGAAAACAGCATATAAAAAATATAAGTAAAGTAGAAGGAGGAACCCGGAACTTTCATGAACCTTTAAAACCGCATTAAAAAGCCACCTGCAAATGGATTTTACCTATTGAAATGCTATATTTACATATATTCCGCATATAAAGATCGCGAGGTACATAATACATGGGTATGTCCAGTCTATTGACGTATAGTGTGGACTACGCGATCCCTACCTTAGATCCTTTGAAAAAGTGTTCGCTCAAATAAACAAAGAGGAAAATGAGGTGGCGGCCAATTGTTCTCCTTTTCTAATGTTCCCATTGCCTATGTTTTCTATACTCTCGTACTACGGCTGCTGGTTAGAAGAAGATAGGGCTTGGCCGCCACCAGTCGTTATCTTTTTCTTTCAGCCGACCATTTTTTCTGTCTATGCGTAGTCCATACTATATGTCGATGGACCAGTCTATTTGTACTGATAAGGGGAGGAAACGGTATGAGAAATGAAGTTCCGAATGAGACTTCGTAATGATGAAACCTCATACCATGCTCAAGTTCTACAGACCAATGGGCAGCCAATTTTGAGAAAAAGAGCCCTAAAGTTTGTATGGGAACTTATATATCTAAAGGTGTAACTTTAGCTATAAGTGGGTTGGCGGGCGAAGCGGTAGCATGTCAACTTGATAAGCCAAGGGTTCCCTGCTCGAATTTCTGTGCTCGAGATTTTTAATTTCACGAATTTTTTTGCATGTTACTTATGAGTTTGTTTAATATTATAATAATAATCATGCAAATATGTGTTGTCATTACAATTCTATTATTTTTGCTTCTTGTAAATAATAAAAATTTAGAAATAAAATGCAAAAAAAATTATGAAAAAAAGAAGTTTACAAGCAGAGACTCGAACACGAAAACTTAAAAAGTCGCAAGCCTGTATGTTCAATTTTTTTTACATCCAATTTTTTTTAATTGTTATGAGTAGCTATTGAACTTTATAAATAAATTTTACAAAAATAATCAACAAATAAGTAATTTAAATAACTTTTTCAATGTAAAATTCCTTTCACTCTAGAAATGGACTTTGTTGTTGGAAACGATGTGCCATTGAAAACTAATATCAGAAGGCATTAAAAAATTAATGATTGTTAGTAAAACTAGGACTTTCTTAAGAGTTGATAAATGTGAGGAAAATGGAATTTCACATTGAAAAAATGATTTAAGTTACTTATTTTTTTATTATTTTTGTAAAATTTATTAATAAAGTTCAATCATTACTCATAAAAATTTTTAAAAATTTCATGCAAAAAGAATTGAACCCTGCTCGTAAACTTTTTTTTTCATGAATTTTTTGAATTTTATTTCTAAATTTGTTTAATAATATAATAATAATCAAGCAAATATGTATTGCCATACATATCTGTATGTCATACATGTCATACGTATCATACCTGATACGTTTATATTTATTCGCTGTTTGCTTCGAAATGTAGAGCGAACTGCCACTTTCGAGACGCAAGAAACAAATGATGAAAACGCACGGGAGTCACATTCACGGGACTTTTTGGAAAAAACAAAGCGGAGAAGGATGGCACTCTATCTGAATTTTTCATATCATAAATAATATGTATTAAAATGAAGAGCATATTAAAAAAAAAAACAATTATTTTATATCGTGATATAAAACGCAAAATATATCTGTTTAGACATATTTTGTTTCATATATTTTTGGGTAGCTTAATTAGGTTGCTTCTATGGGCAATCGCATGAAATGCCATAAATTCTGAATTTTTCAGTATATTTGTCAATACACGTGTCGCACCCCTTCGCGAAACACTAAACTCCCTTATATCTACCGAATTGTAATAAGTGCACGCCGATTTACAAAGAGAAGAAGTATTTCTTTGGAGTCAACCTCTGCCACGTCCGTTCGGTTTCCTGATAGTTTTCCTTCTTACTATTTATTATTTTAACAAGCGATTCAAGTCGCTTAGTAACAGCGTTGCTAAGCACAAATATGTTATGTTAAATAAGTTTGCTTCAATTCGGCCGTCCTGATAATAATCGACGTCCTCGACGATGGTTTCGAATTTATTCCTATTTTGAAATTTTCTTTAATCTATCGATGGCGATGATTCCTTTATATAATCGTTGGCTTTGTTGTTCGCCCTCTATGTCTTGAATAAGATATCGATCGTTTCCTATCTCCTTCACAACTTCGTATGGACCACGATATTTTTCGGTTAATTTTCTGCTATCCCCTGTTGCTGGCGCTTCATAACGGATGAGTACTAATTGTCCTGGTTCAAATCTTTCTGGGATCTTCCGTTTCTTATTAAATTGATTACTGAGTGCCTCCTTATTTTTGTGTAGTAGTTCTGCAACATTTTCATGTTCTTCTTCGGTTCCGAATTCTTCATTTAATTCTCTTATCTCTCGCGTTAATAAGGGTTCTCCTTTTCCAATCGGCTTATAATTGAATACGAGTTCCGCAGGAGTCTGCTTCGTTATTCTATGAGTGCTATTATTGATAGCCCATTGCACTTCATTAATTTTGTCGTCCCAATCACTATGTTCGACGTCCTTTGTTATAGTGGGTAGACAATTCAGAATGACGCTATTCACTCTTTCTATCTGTCCATTTGCTCTCGGAGTCCCTGCAGCGATCCGTACGTGTTTCATTTCGAATTCTTCGCAAAAATCCGTGAATATCTTTGAGATAAATGCAGCTCCCTGGTCACTAATGATACGTTTGGGCTTCCCATAATGATGCATCAGTTTTTGTAAAATCGCGACCGTCTCTTCGGATCTCGTAGTCTGGACTGCTTCGAGAATTACGTATTTGCTGTAAGCACAAATCACGCCCAACACGTATTTATTGTCGCGTTTCGTCTTTACGAAAGGTCCTAGATGATCGACGTGTATCGTCTCGAAGGGAATACTCCCTTTCTCGATAGGATGTAAATATCCAGGTTTCTTTCCTGTTTGAGCCTTGTAATACAAGCAATTGATGCATCGATTAACATACGATGTTACATAGTCACGCATCCCTGGAAAATAGTAAGATTCTTTGAGTTTGGATAATGTTTTATCGATACCCAAATGCGCGAGACTCTTGTGAGCTGTTGCAACAACATCATATTTCAATTCACTCGGTACGTATAACCGCCATCGACCCTTCGTGATTCGGTATACTCTCGCGTTGCACATTGTGAACTTTTTATGTGTTTCAGTATCTCCTTCCTCCAATTTACTTCGCACTGCAAGAATCTCTGGACTGGACCGTTGCATGGCCGCGATCCAATTAGTGTTGATATTAATGCCCAAAATCGGCATGCCTACGATCGGTGTCTCTTCAGCCGGATCCACTGGAAATCTACTCAATCCGTCAGCGATGCAGTTCTGTTCGCCCTTGAGATATTCGATACGATAATTGTATTCCGAAAGCCTCACGAACCATCTCCCGATTCGAGGGTTTAAATCTCTCTTGTTCTCCAAAAGTTTCAGACTATTACAGTCGGTCTTAATTGTAAATTCAATCCCGATGAGATAAACCCGAAATCTTTCTAAAGCGCAGACAATCGCCAACGCCTCCAATTCGTACGAATGATATTTCGATTCATCCTTCGTCGTCTTCCGGCTAAAATAACAGATCGGGTGCATCCGTCTATCTTCTTGTTCCTGCATCAATACTGCTCCCAGTCCGTTTTGACTCGCGTCCGTGTGTACTTCCGTTTGTGCCGTCACGTTATATATTGATAATATAGGCTTTGACGACAGCCTCAACTTAATTTCGTAGAAAGCGCTTTGCTGATCCGTGTCCCAAATGAATTTTTGATTTTTCGTTAATAAATCCGTCAACGGTTTTACAATTGTAGCGAAACCCTTCACGAATCTCCGAAAGAAACTGGCAAAACCGATGAAGCTTCGCACAGCCTTAACGTTCGTCGGAATCGGGAAAGATTTGATGCAATTAATTTTCTTCGAACCGGGTTCGACACCCGCCTCTGAGATTTCAAATCCCAGGTAATCCACTTTCTTCTTGAAAAAGTGAAGTAGTATAGCAGGGCCGGTTCTGGATACAGATTCCTGCACCGACATAATACCGACACTCCAGAGCCTTCGAAGGTGGGTGTCCGTGCTAAGTTGCCGTCGTGAGCTCTACGATTTCCGGAAGTGACGTCATCAGAACCCCTCGATTCCAAGAATTTTGGCTCGATTCCGGGAATTTTACGTCACATTCCAGGAATTTTGCGCTCGATTCTAGGAATTACGCACGATCGAGAACCTTCTAGAACATTCTAGAACCTTCTAGAACATTCTGGAAGCTTCGACGGTTCGTGTCCGTGCTAAGTCGCGAAGGATCGCTTCCAGAGCCGGCGGTCCTCTCGGGCGACGTTTTGAGACAGCCCCTTGCCCCCCCACCCCGGAAAGCCTTCCTGAAGCTTCGACGGGCCCCGTACACGTTCGTGCAGGTTTCGGACGTCAGCCCTCAGCCCGTTTGACCTCGAGCAGAATTGCGCAGCATCGCTGATGCAATCCTGCAGGAATTTTCCAGAACTTTTGTCCCTAACCTTGAACCGTGGTGCGTAGCATCGGTGAATCAGAGAGAGAGAGAGAGAGAGAGAGAGAGAGAGAGAGAGAGAGAGAGAGAGAGAGAGAGAGAGAGAGAGAGAGAGACGGGCGGCATCCCCTTTGAGCGCAGTGCCGAAAAGCGGTTTCGGCGACTTTTGCGTCGAGGTTGATTCCAGGAAAAAGGATAGCATGCAGGTGTCGGACGGCAAACGTTATCTCGCAGTGGTCGCGCGTCAGCCTCCTCATCCCACCGAGAGGCTTCCCCATCCCAAGATTCGTCAGCCTCCTCATCCCACTGAGAAGCTTCGCGAATTTCCCATCCCCCAGCCTCGTGCGAGAGCATCGGCGAGTTCAAAGTCATTCTAGAATTATCATCTATGTATCGGTTGTTCTAATGCGCAATACCGAACGTTATCTCGCAGAGTCGAGAATGCGGTCCCTCATACCCCCGAGGTGTCAAGTTACGCGCGACGCGACTTCGTCGTCGTCGATGGAGAGCTGAGGAATATTCCGGAAGATGCATCGACCTTGACGTCGATTCCAGGAATCTCTGTAGGCGATTCGATTCCTAGAAATTTGCGTAACCCCCTCATCCCCCGTTTTAGCCCTTGAGAGTTTCCTATAAAAGGAGGAGCTGAACGTGCCTTCGTTAGTCTGCTGTAACAATTCGACCGATATCGAGTAAGAGTAAACAACGTGAGCTCAAAGTTTGAATACAGTTGATCGAAGCTAAAAGAGGCTATAAGAAATTCAATATTAATTGAAGGCAATGGACTTCTCGGCAATTAACAAAGTGGCCCGTTTGGACGCATTTCTACCAACGAAAAAGTTGGCAGAATTAGAGATTCAAAAGGATTACAAAATTAGTTGTATTCGGAAAATTGAAACGAAATACGGAACAAGATTAATTGTCGACATTGAGAATAGCTTCTCTACGTTTCTACCATCGAGGGTGTCAAAAGCCTTGAAAGACGATAACAGTTTGTTCCAAAACATGGTGCGTGCTGCCGACGAAGATCGACTGCTCATACGCTATCTCGGTGGGCAGTACAATCAGATTGAATTTCAATGTTTGTAATCATGCTCTTAATACTACTACTATGTATACGTGTTAAATAAATATACAACTTGTTATTATATCTTATGTCTTTATTCATAATCAAAAATACATTCCGACAACCAATTCCTTAACAATTTAACGTTTTCCATCGAACATTGGAAATGGGGGGCATGATGATGCGAGCAGCGGGTGAGTAAGTTTTTACGCAATTTTTGCAACGAAGGGCATCCCAGATCTCCGAGATCCACGATGTGTTCGGTTCGTTCAATGAAAGCTCTCAACCAAACTTTCTTCTCCAATCCTTTTACGTAGATCTTAGAGGCATTTTGTAAGATGACTCGAAGAATGTTTCTAGCTTGATTGTAAGCAATGTCTCCAGCGCTCCAGGATATACCATGAAAATTGCGCTCCAACCACAAATTTATACTTTTGTATTTAACCGGTAGATGCTTCCATGGGCAAGGTGGTTGAAACAGGAACGTTGCAGGCTCGGAGAAATTGCTGCCGACTCCAATCACGGATAGCTCCTTCAGGACAAACTCGTTCGAGGGTTTCTTGAAACCTTGTACGTCCACGATGAATTCCATTTTTTATGAACTGCGCAGGGAGAGACGTTTGCAGCGTCTTTATACCAATTTTTTCACCCCACCACTGATCGGATTATATTCGACTATGCGATCGTGCAGGATCAGGCAGAATGCCGATGTATCGGCAGGGAAATTGTCTTGCGCCTCGAATTCCAGACGAATATCGACGGGTCCGAGTTTGAGGGACTCGTTTTGTTTGGAGCAATCGATGACGATCAATGGAGCGTACTTGAGAAATTCATTCTTCTTCAGCAAAGGCTCGGGTTCCTTGCCATAGTACGTAGCTTGAAAGTTTACATACATCTCGTAGAGCAGAGCAAACTGATTATGAGCAATGTCGAGATTCAGATTTCCGTAGGGATAACATTGCGAGTTCAAAAAGAGCTTAACGTCTCTGACGTTGCAGTGGTCAAAGTGACTAGCATTCTTATCTTTCTTGTTCTTTCTGCTCGTCTGAAAACCCAGTATCACGTATCGTGGTTTCTCCAACTGAGTCGACGTCTTGACGGTCCACACGTGTTTCGAAGTGGTGGGGAGTAGAGGGTACTCGTACAGCTCCCAGGTACGAAAGCTCACGGAGATGGGTGCATCCCTCTCGATGAATTTCAGCAGTTGTATCTTTCGTCGATCCGACACCTTTACGTACGGTATCAGCCATTCTAATTTGTGAATTACGACTTTGCATTCTTCCGGGGCAGTTTGCACTATTGCATTGACATCGCTCTTTGCTCTCGTCAGAATCAGTTCGTGTTTAGCGTTAACGACGATTTTGCGATAATCTTCAGCGAAACCCAGTATCAGACTCAGCGGTACGGATACGTCGAAGTAACCGTCCGCATTGGTCAACTTCTCTTGTTCTCTGACGTCGAGCCAACCGGCGTTCTCCATCAAGGATCGTTGACCGGGACTCAGGGAAACATATCCCTTCATGAGACTCGTGAGACCGACGTTCTTGCTCCGGTCGATCTCTATAGCATTCATTTCGTAGCGAATCTCCTCGAAGAGATGGCAAACGGCATTGTTGACCAGAGTCGTGCTCGCAGTCGCTGTGGACCCATCTTCGTTGACCAGCTTTCCATACACGTGCAGCGAACTTTTGCTCGGTAGTAAGCATAGATCTTGATGTTGAACGGAGATTCGAACCTCGTCGCTGTTGTTGAACGTTGAGGAGGCGTAAGGTTGATGCGCATGCGTTTCATAGTGTGCTATAGATTCGTCGAAGACGATCGGCGTCTGAATGTTCAGCGTTTCTTCCTCCATGGTACGCGGCAGACGAAAAGAATGCAGCAAAACGAACGCTTTACTTTCCTCTCGCGACCTTGAATCCTAGATTTTCCAGAAACAGGACGTTTCGACGTGTTAGCGTCTTGAGAAGCGGTCGACGACTGATCCCTCTTTGGCATATCGGTCTACTATTATAACCATTGACGATTTTTCTATTATAGACGATACCCATTATCGCATGGATCTGACATGCAGCCTGATCGTTATGACTTCTCCTTGAAAATTCACCAGGTCCCCGTCTTGATCGACTATTCGCAGCTGCAGGTGATCTATCGTCTTGGTGGCGATCGGTAGATAAATAACGTGCGATGGCACCTCTATGATCTTGTATCCGGGTGGCACGACCGGAAAGAATTCGTGTATGGTGTGCACTTTACGTTCGTTGATGTAAGCGCCCGTCGTGACGTTTCATTCGACTCGTAGGGCGTTCACCTTGAGAATGGCGACCGGTACGTCGGACGTGTGTAATTTATTAGCTTCCAGAACGCGTTGAGTGAAGCCCAACAAGCGACCTATGGAATCGTTGGGTCGAAAGTCAACATCACGGTTGCACTTAATTTCGCTGCACAGCGTATTATTGTTAGGTTTAATGTAAATGACGATGCTCTTGTCCGTCAACGCGCTATGCACGTAGCTTTCGATATCTTCGATCTCGTAGCTACCAGTGGGTATAGTGATAACTTCGTCCCCCACGTAGAGCTTGTTGTGATCCGTGTCCACGTTGGGAATAGAATTGAAGGTCAGCAACTCGATGAGCCCCAGAGCGTAATTTTTGTACGGAGAAAGCTCGATAGGAGGAAAGTATTCGGCTTCCAGTATGGAGGAGGTGCCTGATAAGGTCAACGTGAACGAATCTTCCATGATTGCGAACGTTCGACTGACCTTGCGAAATTACATAGCAAGCTTATATAGACGATACTTGTTCTTACGATTTAATTGGCCGCATAGGAACTTTAGACACAAGTGTCCACACGCAAAAGTATCGTACTCCTGATATCGTTCGTAATTGTACTTTACACTACCAACACCGAGATATCCGATAAGGTCTAGCGGCGGTCAAAGATTGCCGAAACTGTCGAAATAAATGACTCGATCGTTCAGCTTCTTGTACGCGACCCAATGTGTTCCTGGCCCATCTTCGTCGTCGAGATTGACGATTGCCGACTCGTACTTGTACGGTCCACCCTTCGGCATAGCGTTCCGCATGAAGACTCCGCGAAAATGTGGAATCTTCATGATCTTGGCGTATTTGAGCAGATCCGCATCGGTCAGCGCTCGGCGTGGTAGTTTCACTTCAAGTTTTTTGGCCTCAGATGAAGGCCCAGTCCTTTCTTGTAGGGTTTCAAGTACAGTCCTTTGCCTAACGCGATGGCTTCCATCTTCTCGTTGTGCCTCTGACTCTCCTTCAGTTGCTCCTTGCTTGCATTCGCATCGTTCACGGCTTTGACTATACCCGCAGCACCGCCGGCCAACGCTCCAGCGGCGCTGAGACCCGCAAACACGGGGACGAGAAACGGCAGGAAGCCTCCGACTTTGGAAGGCACGGGTAGAATGCGCGGTGTGCGGACGTTGCGCTTTCCACCCGCTCGCTTGACGGCAGCTTGTGCGCCCTTGAGAGCAGATCTGATAGCTAGCCCTGCATCGTTGCTGGGAATCATCGATCGTTTGGCTTCCTCGATGACTTTCCTCAGCGTTACAGTCTTTGGCTTTTTGTTCTTCTTCTTGAGTCCCATACCGAGTTTCGACTTGGCACCCATTACGTTCGCTACGGACCAGGCCGCTGCCTTCTCGGCGAGACTCGCGTCTTTGGCGGAAACGCGCTTCCAAGCTTTGTCAGCGAGTACCCTGTCCGCCGCCCCTCTGTGTTCGAGGCTCTCTCGATTCTTCGAGTAGGCGATGTCGTGCTCTTTGCAGGCTGCGTCCAGGGGGTTGATGCCCGGATCGCCTCGCGCGAGTCTCTTTGCTAGTTTTGTACCGGGCCCGCAGTACTGATAACCGGGTATATGTAACTCAACGGGTAGACTGTTGATGATTCTGTTGACTAATCCTCTGCCACGACGAGACTTTTTCCTCTCAATGCGTTTACGCTTAGAATGCACGATCATGTCCCTGCGGTGAAACAGTTCCGACTGAACACTGATCCTTATAAACTAGTCATTTATAGTTTCCACGTTAGTCAAGATCGAGATGAGGTTCGAGAAGCAGTCCGTCAAGTTACCCGTAACGAACTTTGACAAAATCGTGCGAGTAAAGGAGAGGAAGGAGGCCAAGCGACACGGCGAATTACTGCCAAACAGTATACGTGCAGTGTTTTGCGGACCATCCAACTGCGGCAAGACGAACGCACTGCTCGCTCTCATAACCCATCCCAACGGATTAAGATTCGAAAACGTCTACGTATACTCGAAATCGCTCGATCAGCCAAAGTACAAGTTTTTAGAACGTTTACTCGCGTCCGTGGACGGCGTCGAGTACTTCCCCTTTACGGAACACGAACAGGTGCTGCCACCGAACGAGGCACGTCGAAACTTAATAATTATTTACGACGACATTGCTTGCGAGAAGCAAGATAACATCAGAGCCTTCTTCAGCATGGGGCGGCACAGGGACGTTGACTGTTTCTATCTCTGTCAGACGTACGCTCGCATTCCCAAACATCTGGTACGGGACAATGCTAATCTACTGGTGCTCTTTAAGCAGGATGAAATGAATCTCAAACACGTGTACGATGACCATGTAAACACTGATATGACTTACGCACAGTTTAAAGACCTGTGCTCGACATGCTGGAACGGCGATAAGTATGGGTTTCTCATGATCGACAAGGACAGCGAGCTCGACGCTGGTAGATACAGAAAAGGATTCGATTGCTTCGTGAGCATAAATGAGTGATCATTGAAAAAAGTGAATGCAGTAACGTTTTGGATTCGGCAGTGTCAACATGCAAAGAAAACTTCAGGAGCAAAAAGACGTCTTACGCCAAATCGCTAAAGCCAGCGATGCGATTCGCAAAAAGCATAGAATGCTAAAATTGGGTAGAGAGAACGTCGAACAGACGATGAGTGAGGTTTTGAAACCGGTAGTGACTCCACTGCAGAAACTAGTGACTGCATCTCAGCCGGAGCGTAATCTTATCAAGGACGAGATTAAGGATGAAGTAAAGCAAGACGTAGAAGCGGATGATACGTTTAGATCGGCAGATGAATCCTTCAAGTCGCTAAAGAATGATTCTATCGAGGGAGTCGATGATGGGCAAGTAGAAGATGAAGATGAAGAAGAAGAAGATAAACATGATGACGAAGGAGATAACGATGACGCAGACGTATCCGTTGATCAGAACGATCCTACGCAACGGTATCTCGATATGCTGCTATCGAGGGAGAATAAACAATTGGATACTGCCTATGGTGTACGTAAACTCGCCAAGAACAAACTGATGATAGGCGATTCGCCCATCAGCTTTGAGGGTGATCGAATCCATGTAGGCGATACGACTTACTTGAAAACTGCGGGTTTGATCGAACTCTTGTTCAAGAAGGTACCTGACGAGACTAGTATAACCCAGAATGACATGGACAATTACAAAAACATTATTTTAACGACGAATGCACACAGAAAATACTATAAACCTGATGGTGAAATTCGTAAAAGCAAGAGTTTCAAATTTAATAACGTTATTGCGAAACTGATCGAACAACCCTCTGTAACGGGTAAAGGTATAGTACCGCGGTACATGATCGCCGCCAAGGACGAACGAACGGATTACGTGTACTGGGACGATCCCAACGAACTGGTAGATCGGCTTCGCCTGCTCCTTGCGTCTCGGGAAGCTGGTAACCCCAGTCACTCGAACGAAATCGTATCGATTATCGAAGAATTGCGCGAGGCGGGAATCATTTATTAATTCGATGAAACGATCACGCTCGTCACTTTGAATATGAGCGTCGACGTGTTTGGACGTCAGTTGAGTAGCAGGACCGCGGTTGCGAGTAGCCGTGGTCTCCCTGGCATTGGATTCAAATTCACTGCTACTGGACACTACGACATTGATAACAAGAAGCTCTGCAACGTCGCCAATCCCGAGGAGGAAAACGATGCTGTGACCTTGAATCTGATGAAAACTGTAGTGAAGCAGGAGCTGAATACCGTGTTTCAAGTGACTGCCGAAATGCGCAATGATATCGATAACAACAATTTGATGATTCAATCTCTCGATTCTACCACGAAGGATGCGTTGAAACGTCTGCAAGCCGATATCGAGCCAGGACAAGAATTGGCGATTCGCAACTCTCTGATCATTTCTCAGCTGGACGGCAGACTGAGTGCGCTGGAGAATGGACGGAAAAAAATTAGCGGTGGTGAAGGAACTGCATAGACCTGCCAGGAGGAATTACCAGCGTCGACACGTTGACGTCCGCGGGCTGGACGAGACTTGGCAAGCGGATCTCGTTGACATGTCAGCGTACGCCCGAGAGAACGATGGATACAAGTATCTGCTCACCGTCATCGACATATTTTCAAAGTTTGCTTGGGCCGTACCGATCAAGAGCAAGAACGCCAAGGACGTGACAGCAGCTATGAGATCTGTACTGGCGAAGGGTCGAATCCCGAAGAAATTGCACGTTGACCAAGGCCGAGAATTTTACAATTCCGATTTCAAGGATCTCATGCAAAAACACGGTATTACCCTGTACTCGACATTCAGTAACTTGAAGGCATCGATCTGCGAACGCTTCAATCGTACTCTGAAAAGTAAGATGTGGATGCAGTTTAGCCTACAGGGCAATCACCGGTGGTTGGATATCTTATCGGACTTGGTATCCTCTTACAATAACAGTAAGCATCGCACCATTGGTATGAAACCGGCGGATGTGACTGCTCGTAACGAGAAGGATCTACTGCAACGGGTGTACAAGAAATTCAAAGTCAAGTCCACACTTAAACGATCAAAGTTTAAAGTCGGCGACAGAGTACGAATCAGCAAATTTAAACACGTCTTCGAGAAAGGCTATACACCCAATTGGACGACTGAAATTTTCACCGTAAGTCGAGTGAAGAATACCGATCCGGTGACGTACAATCTCAAGGACTACCAGGATCACCCCATCGAAGGCGGCTTCTACGAGCATGAACTTACCAGCGTGAAGAATCCCGACATATATCTCGTGGAGAAGGTACTGAGGAGGCGTGGAAACAAGCTATTCGTGAAATGGTTAGGGTTCGATGGTTCGCACAATAGTTGGATCGATAAGTCAGATTTTTAAGGTGTTTGAAATAAATCAGAACTAAAATATTTATTACATCTTGTTATTTATATTTTCTTACAGATTATTTACATTTGTACATCTTACATTCTATAACCCCACGGTAGGGTGTCGGTCGTATCAGGAAGAATGACCCTTTTGTCGTCCTTCCAGCTCAGTGCTATTTTTTGTTGTTTTACGGTATAAACTTTATGTTGTTTACTCTGAATTAAATTTTGAGTTTTAACTAAATTCGTGTGGTATGAAAGACATTGCTTGTAATCGTTAAAAGTGATTGTCTTTAGCGTAGATCCTTTTACCCCCTTAGCTCGCTTTTTATCTTTACCTTCTCCTAACACTCTGAATGAATATAATTTTGCTCGTAATCCTATAAATTCAGTCATCATTTTTCCATTGTTTTCATCCTTCATCAGACCTAATATTTTTTTATTTGCTAGTGGTATGCCGTAAACATTATCTGGGGGATAGTCTGAAGTATCGAATTTAGCTAGATCCCGTTTGATATAATCATATATGTTTGGAACGGTAAAATGATAGAGAAGACTGTCAGTGTCAGTATACATTAATTTAGCTCGGTTACCAAACGTATTCTTTATGTAATTATAATGGAAGTCATAAATATATATTTTGGAGAGATCGAGAATGGAAAATCCTGCATATATCGGCTTATTGAACTTAATTTTAACGCGACTTAGTTCGATTATAACCATATCTTCGTCGAAGACAGTGCAGCTATGGAAATTTGGTTTCGCTATGAGAGCCTTTGCTCCATACCTTCCATCCCATTTCGTAATGAGCCTGACATCTTTTTGTTTTCTAACATTTTCCATTGTCTTGCCAAAAACCGAATTATTCATAAGTTTGAAGAAGTTCTTTTCAAAATCATTATTCGACTTTTTTCTCATTTCAGTGTTTAAATCTATGTACTTTTTGAGCCACGGTGACTGCCTAAATTTTAGAACACGGTGAATTTTCGTTAACTTCATACCCAATGTCAAACACTGTTTCAAATTTCGATAATGAATTATGTATCTTTCTTTTGGGAGGAGTGTTGTCATCAATTTTGATTTGTTAGCTCCTGGAGGAGTATACTGCTCTGGACATAGTGGTAAATCTCTATGGAGTTCTTGAAGTTCAATTGGATATTCCATATCAACTTCGAGTATATAGCCCGTAAGAGCATCATCGGGAATATTGCAAATATGTAGTTTTTCAAAATTTTCCTCCCACTCGAAAGAGTCGAATGGCAAAAATTGACTCATAGCTGCACCGTACAAGTTATTTACATCGTAATACATAAGATATGATTCGTCTTTGCTTGGATCGAACTCTGTGCCCATGTACCTGTTGTTCGCTTTGGCATATCTGTTTGAACATTGTGCTACGCCACCTCGAATTCCTCTCTCAATAAATAGCAACATCTCTACGTCGGTTAACAACTCGAGTTCAACGCCAGTACACTTGAGCATTGCATCAAAAGCGAGGCTTGGTGCGGTATAATAATGAAGAGGATCTAAATTGTATATAGAGGAGCAATTACGTCTGAAATTTTCAAAGATGTCAGCCAAAAGTAAAACATCCGTTTTCAAATACAAATCAGAATATTCGCCTAATGTTTTTATGTGAAAAGTTTGCCAAACTGTAGATGCATGTATATAATCTGAGTCTGAAATTTCTTCATTATTTAATTCCGAATAAAATTTTTCTTTAGGTGGTAATTGCTCGTCATCGAGTTTTGTCCAACTGTCCACGTAATCGTAAGGAAAAACACCTTTTCTAGTCAATAAATGGAATTCCTCTACATTATTACAATGTTTACGCGTAATTAATTTTTCATCATCTTTCAAATAGGATGATAATTTTTCAATACTGCTTGGCATAAACCTAAACGAATCGATAAATCTGAAATTTACGATTGTATCTTTAACGCTTTTCGTAAAGGATATATATCGTTCTTTGTTTACTGGCAATAAGTTCATTGAACCTTCGAAGGATGTTGCTAAGGCTTTAATCAAGAAATGCGAGTCATAACCAGATAAGTTATGAAACACAATAGGAATGGTATGCGAGTTCTTATAATTTAAATTACAACTCTGATGCGCAGCACCCCGATATTTACCCGTAAAATGGCAATGATCGCGATGCTTGATATCTTCAGATGTGAACGGTTTTTCACAAATGTGGCAAGTCTGTGTAGAATAAAATTCATTTGTCTGTTGAAAATTCAATGGTTCCATAGATACGTTGCGTTTAAGATAAAATTCTACGAATTGAGCTAACTCTTGCAATTCGTTCATAAACCACTGTATACAATTATTTCCACGATTGGCTTTAAATTTGGAGATGGAGTCGTCAAAGTTACACTGTAGATAGTACGCGATACTGTGTGGAACATGCTTTTGATAGACCGTTGTGTTTGACGATTTAGAAACATTCGTTACTGACTCTAAAATACACTCAATGTCAGCGTATATAACAAACGGTACAGCTTCTTTGTATTTATAATTTTTGAATTTTAAAATTTTATCCTTTTCGTTTGGTAATTCGACTCTGCATTTATTTATATTTATACAGTCAAGTCTATGTTTTTGAAAAGAAGTTTCTGTTTTGAAGTGACATAGGCAACTGTCGCACAGTCTGGTACGATGCTCGCGCTTTGAAATTTGAGAACTCAATAAGCGAGACAGATTTCGGATCCAAGCAAAGTGATAAACATTACAATCTGTGAAATCTATTTCATCTCCATTCGAATAAATTTCTGTTTCGAGCATAAGTAGGTGAATCCTTTCTTTATCTGATTTTTCTTTACTTAAATAAATTGGTACTATTTCATTACCACTTTCGCTCTCTATTCCATAAACATTTATTGCCAAATCATTCATCTTTTCGAATTTTGGAATATCCTTTAAACCAATGGGAAAATTTAAACCTTCATACCTTAGCACTGAGCTGAAGTGAGGGTACGAGCTGATAACGCTTACATTATTTTTTGCTGAGTGAAGAGCTGCGGTGACGGACCAGAGGAAACAGTACGGATCGTTGTTTCTAACGTTCACAACTGCTTTCTTCCTTTGTACATCCTTCGGTAGTTCGATGAAGGTAGACAGGCCACCGTGTATCGGTATGTATTTATTGATGTTCACGGCCAAGTTTATAATTTCAAGCAATGACCAGCCTGATTCCCTCTCTTGAAAGTCTTCAATTTTTGCCAATATTTTTTCTCGCACATTTGTGTTGAACCAATCACTGATATCGGTGGATGGTAGAATAACTTCATTCTTGGTGTTGAAGAACTTCAGTTCTTCGATAATCTCACCAGCTTTCATGGTCTCAAACTTGCAGGACAAGACGACGTTCACCTTCAAATTTCCCTCCTTTCGAAGTGTGTTTTTCACTCTTGCAGTAAACAATTTCCTTGCATCATCCAGGAAACGAGCCAAGTCCTTGTGTTGCAAGTTTGCAATGACTCCAGTCCTTATCCTTCCCTTAAAGGCGGATTCCAAGTCATCCCAACGGACTCTGTCGCTTCTTCTTTCTTTTGCCGTTCCTCCACCTCTTTTTTGAAGATGCTGTTTGAATTTTTCGTTCAACGATTTAAGTATTCCAATGGTTGTCAAGATTTTAGTTTTCTCTCCAACCGTAAGAGTAACGTTTCTCAGAATTTTGTTCAAAAGTCGAATGTTTTGAACACCAAATTTTGTCCATTTTTCAATTTCTGCAACCGTTGATCCCTTCTTCAGAAGTTTATACGCTCCTTCCATAATCTCGATCAACTTTTTACACTTTGTAGAATCCATCTCGTTAATAGCAATAATGTACTTGAAGGTTCAAGAAACAATGATCGCTGCACATCATCGAAGGGCCTTTTATACGAAGCTTCCAGGATTTCCTGGAATTGTTTTGCATCGGTTCGAGCGATGACACACCTACCCGAATTGCGAAATCGAGAACGCATTTTCTAGAATATTCAGTTACAAGTAACGATGCAACTACATCATAAAATTAGTTTGCAAAGAAATTCCTTTGAGGTAGCATCTGTGAAATATAACCCAAAAATGGGGCAATCGCATGGGAAAGAAGGAGAACGAGAACGAGCTATGCGAGAGAGAGAACAATTTCGACGAGATCGGTACCACGAATGGGTACGGAGCGCGGATCTACCTGAAAGACGCGATCGTATCACTTTCGATAACAATACATTATTCGGAATCGCATCGTTGAATGAAAATTCTGCAAGGTCAGATCGTGCTAACGCTGCAGGAAATTCTTCTGGCAATACAACCTCGAATCAAGGTCAAACAGAAGGATCTGAAAGAGGGAATCGAATCACACAAATACATATTGTAATCAATAAAATTTTGAATTCGACTACATGAACCTGTATTCTTGTCGTTGAAACCCTGCAAATTTCAAGGAATCGACGTCAAGGTCGATGCATCTTCCGGAATATTCCTCGGCTCTCCACCGACGACGACGAAGTCGCGTCGCGCGTAACTTGACACCTCGGGGGTATGAGGGACCGCATTCTCGACTCTGCGAGATAACGTTCGGTATTGCGCATTAGAACAACCGATACATAGATGATAATTCTAGAATGACTTTGAACTCGCCGATGCTCTCGCACGAGGCTGGGGGATGGGAAATTCGCGAAGCTTCTCAGTGGGATGAGGAGGCTGACGAATCTTGGGATGGGGAAGCCTCTCGGTGGGATGAGGAGGCTGACGCGCGACCACTGCGAGATAACGTTTGCCGTCCGACACCTGCATGCTATCCTTTTTCCTGGAATCAACCTCGACGCAAAAGTCGCCGAAACCGCTTTTCGGCACTGCGCTCAAAGGGGATGCCGCCCGTCTCTCTCTCTCTCTCTCTGATTCACCGATGCTACGCACCACGGTTCAAGGTTAGGGACAAAAGTTCTGGAAAATTCCTGCAGGATTGCATCAGCGATGCTGCGCAATTCTGCTCGAGGTCAAACGGGCTGAGGGCTGACGTCCGAAACCTGCACGAACGTGTACGGGGCCCGTCGAAGCTTCAGGAAGGCTTTCCGGGGTGGGGGGGGCAAGGGGCTGTCTCAAAACGTCGCCCGAGAGGACCGCCGGCTCTGGAAGCGATCCTTCGCGACTTAGCACGGACACGAACCGTCGAAGCTTCCAGAATGTTCTAGAAGGTTCTAGAATGTTCTAGAAGGTTCTCGATCGTGCGTAATTCCTAGAATCGAGCGCAAAATTCCTGGAATGTGACGTAAAATTCCCGGAATCGAGCCAAAATTCTTGGAATCGAGGGGTTCTGATGACGTCACTTCCGGAAATCGTAGAGCTCACGACGGCAACTTAGCACGGACACCCACCTTCGAAGGCTCTGGAGTGTCGGTATTATGTCGGTGCAGGAATCTGTATCCAGAACCGGCCCTGCTATACTACTAAGTGACACTTCTTCAAGTTTACCGTCACTCCTGACGTTTGAAGTACGGAAAATATCTTTTCCAATTTCTTCATACCGTCCTCGAATGTTCAACTCGCTGAAATTATGTCGTCTAAGTATGCCATCGCCGTATTTCCGTCCAAAGATCCAAGGATGAGATTGATGATCCTCTGAAACACGGCTGGTGCGTTACATAATCCAAAAGGCATTCGTTTAAATTGATAATGCCCATCTGGTGTAACAAACGCGGTTTTGTTTCTTGAATCCCGAGCCATTGGTATTTGGTAATATCCGCTGAATAGATCCAAACTTGTGAAATATTGATGTCCTCGTAATCTATCTATTTGATCATCGATCAACGGCATCGGATATTTATCCTTGATCGTGATTTTATTCAGCGCCTTATAGTCGACGCACATTCTGATTTCTCCAGTTTTCTTGCGTACCAAGATGATTGGACTCGCGTATTGAGAAGTACTGTCTTCTATTACGTCCGCTTTCTTGAGATCCGTGATCATGTCTTTAACCTGTTCCTTTTCGTGATAAGACAATCGGTACGGTCGATAACACACAGGTTTTTCTGTGGTTAAATAAATGTCCATCTCTGACACATTTGTTTTTCCCATTTGTCGGGTATTCTTAGCGACGATTTCACGATATTTATTAATTAGTTTCACTAATTCGACATGATTTTCGTGATCGAGATCGGAATCGATCTCATACTCGTGAATCTCTTCGGTATGGATCTCGCGCACGTATTCCTCTTCGGAACATATTTCTCCACGAACGATCGTTTCTCCTTTCTTGAAAGTTAGTTCGCTGTTGCTAAGATTCATTACCGGAATGGTTGATCTTCCCTCTTCGGAGGTACTAATTATACATCGTGGTATTATATTTCGCTCATCCCGAATACCTCCTTCCACGAAAAAGTCATTTCCTGGAATACTTCCAACAACGTTAACGTGTCCCAGATAATTTTTTGGAATAACGACTTCTTCCTCAGCTATGAATTTCGTTTTATTGGGTGCCTCCGTCTCGATTTTCATTAGCTCGTTCAAATCATTGGCTATCCTCAAAGCTCCCTGCGTATTTAATATATGAACATTCCGCTGTTCGGTGAAAGAGTGTCCAATTAATAACGGAACGATCTGAACATCGTCCGGTACTACAAAAACGTTGCACTTCGCCTTGACCCCATCGATCTCGATATCGACAGTCATTGCGCCTATCGGGGTGACTTCTCCTCCTCCATAACCTGTCAACTTATCAAATTTCCCTTCGAAATATGTTAATCTCAGGTTATCAGCGTACCTTTTTCGTAGAAGAGTGACGGAGCTTCCCAAATCAACGTAGCATTTGACCTCCTTCTGATTAATCAGAGCTTTCTTGAAAAATTTCGTATGAGAACTTCCCTCGATGTGCAAAACTTTTTCGTTCTCGACTTTCCTTACCTCTTTTTGTCGTTCCTTCTTTTCCGAATTTTCAGGACAGTTACGTGCATAGTGGCCTGCCGTACCACACTTAAAGCAAATAATTTCTCTCGTATCTTTTGCTTTATTCACGTGTGACGTTGTTTTCTCTTGATCTGAAGCTCGATAGAATTTATTTGCGTGACCAGATTTCTGTTGATCAAAGCTTTGACCTTCCCTTCTTATGGACATTGGTTTCGGCGTTGCTCGATCTCTTATAAAGCCATTTCCACTCTTCAAATCTGGTAGCAATTCGGCTGGCTGTTTGTAGCGAGACAGGTACGAACGATACTGGAAACTCTCTAAACCATCCACGATCCACTCGATCGTCTCGCGAGTTCCCATATGAGCATTGTTGCATCTAGAAAGCTTTTCGTAAAAATATTCCACAATATTTTGACTAGACTTACGTTTGTAGTTTTGCGCTTCCAGAACTTTCTTAATGCCGGTGTCTTCCGTTAAAAACGTTTGCTTTAATAAGAATTTCCAATCGTCCCACGTCCTATTCGCTCTCCCGAGACTATCCTTCCAAGTCTTCGCGACTCCTTCCAGTTTCGATAACGCGTAATGTTTGGTGGCTAGATCGTCCCAAGCATACATATCGGCGTATTCTTCAATCTTATCGATCCATCGGTGGATGTCAATTTTCTCGTTGACTGGATCGAAACTAGGCAGAATCCTTGACAGGTCCATGAATCCTGTACGCCTCCGGTTCGGAGAATTTGTCAAACTCATTCTCGCCAATTCCGGGAAATCGTTGGGGTCGAAATCCAACAACGCAGTATTTTTCGGTAATTGTTCACCTTGTCTCTCATCTACGTTATTTTCGACGTTATTTGCCAGTCCCAACGGCTGAATCGGCACACGATATCCATCCTCTGTATTATTCTCAACATTGTCGGCCGACGTTGATGGCTGTATCGGAGTTTGAAGCATGGCTCCGCGTACCTCGTTAAATGGCGATACAATTACGTTTTCCGCTGGAATTTTCTTCGGACGACCTCTCTTTTTTTTTAACGGCGTTCTTTCGATTTCAGGCTCCACGGTGCATTCGTTTGTTGACTCAATCTCCAAATTAAGTCGTAAATCTCGATTATACGAATTGTGTTCAGTACTGCTTAAGAAATTCCGTTATCTTAAGACAACTGATGAATCCCAGATTCACTCACTTGATTCGCGCGTATCTCGAGTTAAATCCCACTTCTGAAAATTGTCGCACCCCTTCGCGGAACACTAAACTCCCTTATATCTACCGAATTGTAATAAGTGCACGCCGATTTACAAAGAGAAGAAGTATTTCTTTGGAGTCAACCTCTGCCACGTCCGTTCGGTTTCCTGATAGTTTTCCTTCTTACTATTTATTATTTTAACAAGCGATTCAAGTCGCTTAGTAACAGCGTTGCTAAGCACAAATATGTTATGTTAAATAAGTTTGCTTCACACGGTGCAAGCTCTTACGAAGTTTTAAGGGGTTATATACAGTCAGGAGGCCCAGAAAAATTCATTTTTCAAGAATTTTTCTTAAGAAGACCTTTTAATATATTAAAGTAAAATTTTGTACACATATTATGGTAACTTTTAACTGTATTTTAAAATTTTTTATTTGTAAAAATAATTATTTTGAAAGCTGTTATAGCTGATCTCCGGGAGCACCTCTAAAAAAAGGCGTCTTGCGGTGAGCACGATATCTCTGGACTGGATCATTTAAAATGAAAAAACCAAAAATATTTCGTTAATATAATGTATTATCTTGTAATTGATCGAAGGAATAAGCAAAATAATAATTTTTCAAAAAATGGGGGCTTCTCAAAAAAAAAATCGGTTTTTGACAAAAGTTTAGGCCTTAAATTGTTTATAAAATGAAAAATATTTATCGGTGAGAAAAAACCTTCGATTAATTACTAAAAAATATACTTAAAAAGCTTGTGTTAAAAGTTCAGACTGATCGGTTCAGCCGTTTCCGAGAAATCTTGCTCACCGACTTTAAAAACGCAGCTTTGAGAAAAACGCGTTTAAATTTTCAAAAGCACTTTACATATACTTGCCACGTCATTACAAATGTGCGTGTAATGATTGGCTGTCCCCAATGGGAGGAGACTGAGGAGGAGTTACCAGTTTTCACGCGCTTATTATTGGCTTACTTTAATCTTTAATAATTAATAAACTAATTAAAATTTTTGATTTTTGTTAACGCCAATATTTTTATTTTTTCACGCCGGATCTAACGGTATGTCTCTTGTCCGGGGCTTAAGATACACCCTGTATAACCCCTTAAAGTAATCGCTTACCTCGTTACTTAAATATTTGAAGTCAAAAGTGACCGTTCTATTCAGCTTTATGCATAGGCCTTATAACGTTATAGGCCCACACATCGATATATCGTCCCACATCTTTTTCCAAACAAATTCGAGCCATATATAAAGTTGATAATAAGTAGTGAACAATATAAAGAAGGTTTACAGAAAGTTTTACTGAGATCGCCTACGTTCTAAAAAATTAATATCGGTCAGCGTAAATGAATTTTGATTGAAAATGTGTCTAATGCCAAAAAATTGTGGTGAATTGACAACACTGTATTTGAGATAGGAGGGTCTAATGGTATGTGTAACGCACACACTCGTATTTTTGTTACATATATACACCTATAGTTCGCATGCAATTGTATAAATATAAGAATTACTCGAGCCAGCTGTTGCAATCTGTCAATCATATTATCAGAGCTGCTACGCGAAGCGCGCCGCTCATAGTCGGCAACCAAAAAAAATGAACACGCCATTGTCAAGCTATCTCAATAATTACGAGTAATTGAAACTCGCATATTTAGGTATATAGTCGAATGCAAATAATATCTCCAATCTTTAATAATCTAAATTATCGTTTTTTAAAAGATTTTATCGCTATCTAGCGATTTATTTATATTTCTAAAATTGCTGTCCATAGAAACACCTTAATAAATTTTACAAAAATAATAAAAAAATAAGTAACTTAAATCATTTTTTCAATGTGAAATTCCATTTTCCTCACATTTATCAACTCTTAAGAAAGTCCTAGTTTTACTAACAATCATTAATTTTTTAATGCCTTCTGATATTAGTTTTCAATGGCACATCGTTTCCAACAACAAAGTCCATTTCTAGAGTGAAAGGAATTTTACATTGAAAAAGTTATTTAAATTACTTATTTGTTGATTATTTTTGTAAAATTTATTTATAAAGTTCAATAGCTACTCATAACAATTAAAAAAAATTGGATGTAAAAAAAATTGAACATACAGGCTTGCGACTTTTTAAGTTTTCGTGTTCGAGTCTCTGCTTGTAAACTTCTTTTTTTCATAATTTTTTTTGCATTTTATTTCTAAATTTTTATTATTTACAAGAAGCAAAAATAATAGAATTGTAATGACAACACATATTTGCATGATTATTATTATAATATTAAACAAACTCATAAGTAACATGCAAAAAAATTCGTGAAATTAAAAATCTCGAGCACAGAAATTCGAGCAGGGAACCCTTGGCTTATCAAGTTGACATGCTACCGCTTCGCCCGCCAACCCACTTATAGCTAAAGTTACACCTTTAGATATATAAGTTCCCATACAAACTTTAGGGCTCTTTTTCTCAAAATTGGCTGCCCATTGGTCTGTAGAACTTGAGCATGGTATGAGGTTTCATCATTACGAAGTCTCATTCGGAACTTCATTTCTCATACCGTTTCCTCCCCTTATCAGTACAAATAGACTGGTCCATCGACATATAGTATGGACTACGCATAGACAGAAAAAATGGTCGGCTGAAAGAAAAAGATAACGACTGGTGGCGGCCAAGCCCTATCTTCTTCTAACCAGCAGCCGTAGTACGAGAGTATAGAAAACATAGGCAATGGGAACATTAGAAAAGGAGAACAATTGGCCGCCACCTCATTTTCCTCTTTGTTTATTTGAGCGGACACTTTTTCAAAGGATCTAAGGTAGGGATCGCGTAGTCCACACTATACGTCAATAGACTGGACATACCCATGTATTATGTACCTCGCGATCTTTATATGCGGAATATATGTAAATATAGCATTTCAATAGGTAAAATCCATTTGCAGGTGGCTTTTTAATGCGGTTTTAAAGGTTCATGAAAGTTCCGGGTTCCTCCTTCTACTTTACTTATATTTTTTATATGCTGTTTTCTGTGGAACGTATCAACGGCATAAAAATAGACACGACTGTATAATATAATAAAATGTATATAGTATAATATAATCATGCATTTGCTACATTCCAAGTTAATTAATAGATTCAATAAGCATTGTTCATGAATAAAAAAAAAGTAATAATAATCGGGTCTCGAACCTGAGACTCTTGCACGTTGACTCGTTACCATGGACGTATGATATTTAATTACCGTGACGTACAGATTGGGAAAACTGTATTTCAGTTGTTATACACGTTTCGAGTTTGCTAGAGTACTCTGATACATACGCTTGACCAATCAAAAACGTGGGTATGGTTCGAAGCTTCTCCGTCTAGGTGACGCGTCGACAATAGAAAACATACGCTTTAAAGTGCCACCCGTTATAGTCCATGCGTCTCACGGAGCTCACGAATATCACGCGTAGTATATCTATATATACTCGACCAATCAAAAACGTGGGTGCGGTTCGACGGCCCCCCGCTCAGGTGGCGCGATTACTCTCAAATAAAATTGGTTTCAAGAATATCGGCCCATTGGCAATCTCCCTATTCATCTCTGGTATTACTATATATATACGACCAATCAAAAACGTGGAACTGCTTCGAGGGCCCTCCGCTAAGGTGGCGCGCCGAAACCAGAGAAAAATTGCGACCACCAAAAACAGGCTCATTGGCAATCTCCCTACTCATCTGTGGTTCGATCATCTATCTTGATTTCGTCAATAACAGAATTTGATGTAAACATTTTTATTCACTTTATTAATTTTTGTCTGACGAAATGTTCTTCGTAAATCGTAAATCTTCGCACAATCTCATGGGAAATTGCCTGAGCTACACTCAACTACCTTTTTTTTTTGTCTTTCTATTCACATTCAAGGGGAAGGGATGGTAACTGAATTTTCAAACAGTTTGAAAGCGTTTCTGAGAATGCGTTCTAAAAGTCATTGCCAATGTTCACATTATGAAAATAGCATTTCACAATACAGAGGCAGTTCACATATACTGAAATCAGCTTTAGGGCTAAGCGAATAGCTTAGGGTGCGTTCCGATATATTCACTCAAAACCCTGCGATTATCGTTGTGTTCCTGTTTACTCACATGCAATAGAATGAGACACAACCATGTTCGCAGCGCTTTAAGCGAATATCGGAACGCACCTTTACTCAATGGTCAGCTAACATCACATGTTTCCACGATGCAAGGTTGAAATAGAGTTAACCAATCAAAAACAAGATTTGAACAGAATAAATTAACTTGATTGGTTAACTCTATTTCAACCCTGCACGGTGGAAACTTAGCCACTGACTAAGTTTACACAATAGTTACATCCATTTAATTAACACTGATCTAATGGAATTGACAAATCACGGGCATTTCTACTTTCAAGGAATGTTTGGGATTGACCAATTCTTTTAGATCAGTATTAATTAAACCAGTTAAGGCTGCCGTGTAAACTCATTAATAGCAGTACATTTCGGTACGTATCCAAACCATAAACAAGTTATACTTTTATTATTAGAGGTTATATCATCGCAGGGTTAATGCTGATCCATTGTGCGTGCTAATTTTTTAATTATTTAATTAAATTATAAAATTATTGTGTCTGAAATTTGAAAAATACCAATTAATGTAAGTATGTATTTTATTATTATTTTTCTCATAAGTATAAGATTATTAATTTAGTTGTAGATATTATCAATTATCATTGTGCAGAAAAAGCCTTTTAACTTCATTGTTAAAAAGTTAAGCAACTGATGTTCTTTTATGTTCATTGCAGATAATAATTTTTCCTACAAGCTTTTAAGTAAATATTTAATCTTAATATAATCTATTGTATGTAGTTAATACATAATTCTGAAATTTCATTTATTGATATATGAGGAATTAACCAAATATAAGAATATAACACTGTCACATAAAGTAGCATTTATAACTGCGTACATAAATAAAATTATTAAAAGGAATTAAAACTGTATCGTATATGCTAAGAGAACATTGTTTGAACATTAAAATAGTATAACAGGATCATTTTAAATATTTCAAAATTAAATTGCAATCTATCATCATATACTAAAGTCAGTGCATGAATTAGATGGTTTTTTTTAAGCCATTGAAAACAAATAACTTTCTAGCAAAACACACATATCATTGCATAAAATATTTGTTATTAAATATACATATGCATGGTTTTGTACTAAATACATTTTCTTTTTTTATTTTAACATATATTTACTTTATGGAGAACCACGTGTGATATGCTTAGGATTGCTTTGCTTGCGAACTGTCAAAAAATCACACTGAATTCATAAACTAATTATTTTAATATTGGTTATAGTTTTAAAAATGTTATTTGTACATATTATTATAATAAAATTTTTTCTTTTTTCAGGTGCAAAGTGTTTAATCAAGATTATCATTAGATCAACAACAGAAGACTATATGTGATACAGTATTATTTGATTTAATTCGGAATTTAATATTATTATTATTGTTATATATTATTATAAGTGTATTTTTTATAAAGTATTTATTATATTTGTATTATTATAAGTGTATTATAAATTATTTATTGTATTTGTGTTATTATAAGTGTATTATAAAGTATTTATTGTATTGTATTGTATTGTATTGTACTAGATTATGATATCTTTCTTAATAAAAAAGGATTTATGATGACAATAATGATGATGATGATGATGATGATGATGATGATGATGAAATGATGATAATGACATAATGATTTAATTGAACAAAACGAATATGATATATTAAATGAACCAAAAATTATGACATTGATTGAAATGAGAATTACTTTGATATAGGAATTTTAAATAAATTAATATAAATATTTTTCTTAAACTTTTAGATTCAAACAATCTCCCTAAATTGTAGGTTTTTTAAAGTACAAATTTCTTCAAACAGTTTTAAAAGAATTTATAAATTGAAATAAAGACACGATTTGTAACTAATAACCTCTTACATTTTAATAATTTTAAACTTAAGAAGAATGCCTCGACGTAAAATCCACCGTACGCCTGAAGAAGAGGAAGAATTTATGCGTGCTAGGCGCGAAAGAAATGCTGAAAATCAGCGACGTCGACGTAAAATTACCAAAGAAAACAATGTTTCTCCCCATAATATTATTATAGAGATTCCAAAGCAATGTAATGTATCAATTCCTGTAGAAAATTTATTAAATGATAATAGTTGTCCACAGCAGTCTCAAATAAATCAAGAAGTAGATACAAATTGTTTATTAAATTTAAATTCTATACAACATCATGCCTCCTCAATATCTTCTATATCAGAAAATTTATCTCAACATGATTACAACATAGGTTCACAAGCAATAATAGAACATGATCAAGTTATTGAAGTCGCCATTGAAGAAAATGTAAGAAATAATAGAATATCAGTTCAATCTCAACGCCGGCAAAATTATCGAGCACGCCAAAGAAGAATTACTACCAATGTAATTAACACGAGTAATGAACAAAATGTTTCAGAAAATTATATTGGCGAATTGAATGTATCGTGTATACATTGCAATGCATTACATTTTGCCGCGGAAAAGGTAGCGAATAAAAATTGTTCTTTCAATGATTGTTGTCATCATGGCACCGTACGACTTCAAGCTCTACCGGATCCACCTATCGAACTTCGTGTTTTGTTTGATGGCACTCATCCAAAAACGAATGATTTTTATCAACATATTCGCAGTTATAATAGTGCGTTTTCTTTTGCATCATTCAATGCTAATTTAGTTAATTTTAACAAAAATCGTCGTGCTCCGTATTGCTTCAAAATTCATGGACAAATTTATTATCAAGTCAATACGTCATTGTATCCTACTCCTAATGAAAAGGCAAGTTACGGACAGCTTTTCATAGTTGATAGCAACGAAGCCGCGGACTGTCGTTTGAATTACAATTCTAATCTTGATTATGAAATATTAAGATTACTTGATGACCTATTCCGTGAGTACAATATATTTGCTCAATCTTATTGTATGATGAAAGAGGAATTAGAGTTTCAACAACAACGAGCAAATGAAACAAACGAAACATTACCAAATGAATTACAATTATTATTCACGTTAAAACCAGGAATGGATCGTCGCAGATATAATTTTCAACGGACCAACGAAGTGGCTGCTGTTTTTTCTACGACTGCAGATGGAGAAATTCCTGAATCATATGTTACTATAAGTAACAGAAGTACAAAAAAATTGCAATTCGTAAGCTCTATGGATCCTAATGTAGAACCTTGGATTTATCCGTTATTTTATCCGTACGGTACACAAGGGTGGCATCGTGATTTGAAGACCACAGATAATAAACGTGTAACTAGAGCGGCATATGTCAAATATCGAATGGCCTTACGTAACGATGAGTTTAATTCCATTCTGCTGGGTCGTCGCTTATATCAGCAATGGGTAGTAGATAATTATGTAAAAATTGAAGAAGACAGGATTTCATTTATACAAGCGAATCAAAAACAGTTGCGAGCGGAAACGTACCATGGATTGCTTGATTATTTGCAAAATGCTGTGAATGATGTGTTGCGCTGGGAGTCTCCTGTTTCCCTAGAAATATGCCAGGCCGGTAGTCCGCGCGTGCAGCAATGTGCTAAGTCAGAACTAAAGGCGGCCTGGCAACCGAAATGAAGAAATAATAAAATCGCACAATAATCACTTTTCGGAAGTCCAGCTTATGGCTGCACATCCGAAAATCGGCAGTCTACAGTTAGAATCCGAACGGATAAGGTGGTCTCGTGGAGTAGACCCGGTACAAGGAACAGAAGGACCGAACGGTGCCTATATTTTCAAGGTCGACGTACGTCGACCGATTGTACAACACACACTTGATTGTTTCAATAAACTTATTCTGTTTTGTTATATTCACGCGAGTTCCAACTCCTTAATCGGCAACGATCCCAAAAATATCCTAGCCCTAACCTCTCTTATCGAACACCTTCGTTATCGAGACGTTACGGCACAACAAATTTGGTGGCAGCGATGGGATGTTGCCAAAGTGAATTAGCGAAACGAAGTGTCTGAAGTGATCAAGTAGCTCGAACGGGAAACGACCGGAAACAGTAAACGAAACCCAGAGCTGAACCCGACATACATTCGTTGGGACAAATAGCCTGGTAGGATTCAACGCGCAGTAGTTGAATCAGGAATAAAATCGGACTCGACAAGAGACGTCGAGGAACGTACTGCAAAACGCTACGCAGTAGGCGTTATTGCAAAGAAAAGTCGAGCAAACGCGGCCGACACACAAGACACAGAGGATCAACAACGCCCGGAAGGACGTCTACAGTTGACAGCGGTATCCAGACATCGCCGCTACCGGGATCCAGACGAGTACGAGCCAACCCAACGACTACCAACGTCATCCCGGAGGATCAACGCCATGGAGTGGAGCTTCATCCTGTAAGTGGCGGTTACCAATCTATAAAGCCTATAACATTTCCAAAGCCAGTAGGTAGGATTAGTCTCTAATTGTTAGTCACGGTATACTCCTGACACCCCCTACGCGAATCGGTCCATGCCTCGCGATACTGAGCCGCGACCCTTACGTAGGGGAGGCTCGTTGGAATCACCTTTGGATAGGGAAAACGTCAACGTCCTAGCCGGACTAGAAGCCGCGGTCGGAGATATAACTTTTAGAGCTAGGAGAGCGCTACGGACTCTCTCCCCGTCAGGACGTTTACCTGAGGGTCGACAGGCGGCTATCAAGAGTAGCTCAAACGCTCAATTCGGAGTAGTATCGCGAAGAGGATCTGCCTTTGACGATTACGACGATACTCTTTTAGACCAAATAGGTGACATGGCTAACAGAGGACAGGCTCCTCCCGCGGGAATATCAGACTCTATGGTGAATGAGGAAATCGCGCGTCTACGCGGACGGACCGCCGTATCAGACCCCGTAAATGCGGTAACTATGGCTCGAGGCCTTTCACCTCACTCAGCCCAAAGGAGTCACGAAAGACGACCCTTAAGGACGTCCAACCACGACCCAGCTGACCTGGGAACGTATCTCGATGGGGAAGGACGAGAAGGCGAGATCTTTGAGCCGCGGGAACGCCGGTCGGAGCATACTCCGAACGCTAGAAGAGATCTGGCACAAACCCTCAACGAGGTAGGAGCGGACGAGTATGAACTGATTACAGCCCTCCAAGATCAGATTAGTGCCCTCACGAGACAGTTAGAACGACTACAGCCCGGACGGGACCGAAGAAATAGGCCAAGTTTGAGGTGGCGGCCGGAACCAGTAAGAGAAAGAAGAAGCGTCCCCGCCACCCTCGGATCACCACGACTAGACATAGGGCTAGCGTTAAAAAACATAAAGACATTCGACGGAAGCGACGCGAATGAGCTAGACGGATTCATAAGGTCATGCGAAACCGTATTTAGAAGGGCTGCCGAAGCAGACCAGGAACTTTTACTAGAACTGGTGCTCTGCGGCAAACTAAACGGAACGGCATCAAGGGAGCTAAAGAACAAAACGATCGAGACCCTAGACGATTTAAAATACGAACTAGAGGCCTTGTACGGGCAGCGTAAATCACTGTCTGCCCTACAAATGGAGTTCAATAGCCTAAAGCAAAATCCCGGAGAAGATGTCACGGCGTATGCGACCAGAGCCGAAAGAATCACCGTAGATATAGTAGAGAAGCTATGTGATATGGTACCCGACCAGAGTCACGCGCGATCGGTAGAAGCCGTCACACGCAAGTGTGCGCAGGCTAATTTCGAAAATGGATTGCACGGGCAAGTCCAAGTTCTGGTCCGTTCGCGAAACTACGAAACCTTACACGAATCGATCGCCGGTGCTATCGAAATCAGCAGAATGGTCCAACCGAAAGGAACCATGACGGGACAGCCCCAGAACACGAGAAGGTCCATGCAGGGCCAAGTCGCAGGGGGAAAAACCTGTTACAATTGCGGTAACGCCGGGCACATGGCACGAGATTGCAGGCGCAAGTCGGGTCGCGTCAGCTTACCGGCACCGCAACCGAACAAGGCAATCAACCAGGTTGATGTCGTCTGTACGTACTGCAAGCTCAAAGGTCACTCTTGGAAGGAGTGTCGGAAGAGGCTAAGAAAGAAACAGGAGAACGAATCAGGAACGAAGCAAGATCCGCCCAGGCAAGACGTTGCTGGAAGGCGGAATGCGCCCAGTTCCGACCAAACCTCCTCTAGCCACGACAATACCGGCAAGCGAACCTTAGGTACCTTGAGGCTCAACACCCTCGGTACAAAGAGACCGCAGAAAAGGATGATGCAGCTACTACAGGTAACATTGCCTGCAAATTCCGCATCCGCAAGCGATTTCGACATCGTGTCTCCACACGCAGTCGGAGGAGTGTTGACGCTGAAGGCCGACACCGGAGCGCAGTGCAGCATCATCAAAAAGAGCTGCCTGAAGCCGAATACGGTCATCGAAGACAGCGAGGTAGAACTGCAGGGTGTGGGAGGCGAGAAATTCACGCCCTTGTGCAAGGCAGAAGTCGTCCTTGAAACCCCGGCAGTAGATGTGAAACATTGGTTTTACGTGGTACCAGATGATGTACCACTGACCGTAAATGGCCTGTTGGGAATGGAATTTATTAGAGGACACAAGGCGGACATAATCAGCGGAGAAACCTTTAAACTCTACGGCCATAGCATGCCTCTGATGGATGGGAAGTCAACCATGAAACTTCCTCCTAGAAGCGAGACAATCGCTTACATAGCCACTACGAGCCGGAGCGTCGGACTACTTGCAAAGTCCGAAGTCAGCACGGGCGTTATCATGGGCTCGTGCCTGACGCAGCCGAAGGGCAACAGCTGTGCAGTGAGCTTGGTCAACATGACCGATTTAGAAGCAGAGGTGCAACGCCCGACCGTGAAACTCGAGCCGATGGATGCCCCCACTGAAGACGGAGGCTATAAGGCCGAGACGTTGCGCGTAGGCGCTATAAGCACGGAAAGAGGTGCCAGACGCATAGAGCGATTACAGGGTGAACTCGATCTGGCACACCTCAACAGCGAGGAGAAAAGGGCTCTTGCAGGACTAATCAGCGAATACGAGGAGATATTCCACCTGCAAGGAGACAAACTCCCGTGCACACACATGGTGGAACACCGGATTCCACTAAAGGAAGGTGTAAGACCTACTAAGGTACCCCCATACCGCCTGCCCGAAGTCCACAAGAAAGAAGTAGAAAAACAAACGGCGGAAATGCTGGCTGACGGCATAATACAGCCCAGTAGGAGCCAGTGGAATGCCCCTTTGCTAGTAGTAGCAAAGAAGCCCGATGCCACGGGCGAGCGACGCATGCGAGTGGTGGTGGATTTTCGAAAGCTAAATGAAGCCACCATAGGAGACTCATACCCACTGCCCAACATCAACGAGATATTGGACCAGTTGGGAAAGGCACGATATTTCTCAACCTTGGATCTCGCCTCGGGATTCCATCAGATCCCGATGGCAAACGAAGACAAGGAGAAAACGGCCTTCTCTACACCGCAAGGGCACTTCGAGTACAACCGAATGCCTTTCGGGTTGAAAAATGCTCCCCCAACCTTCCAGAGATTAATGAACTCCGTACTAGCAGGTCTCCAAGGGATAAAATGCTACGTCTACCTAGACGACATAGTGGTGTACGGAAAGAATCTAGACGAGCACAACGCTCGCCTGAGAGAGGTGTTCCAACGCCTAAAGGAAGCCAAACTGGCCATACAACCAGGTAAGTGCCAGTTCCTACGAAGGGAAACGCACTACCTAGGCCACATTATCTCGGAAGAAGGTGTGCGAGCGGATCCAGAGAAACTCGCTGCGGTAAAGGAATTCCCCGTACCAAAGGATGTCAAGGGAGTTCAGTCCTTCTTGGGCTTGGCCGGATACTACCGGAAGTTCATTAAGGACTTTTCGAAAATCGCCAAGCCTCTAACCGAACTTATCCGAAAGGACACAAAGTTTGAATGGACTGCGATTCGAGATGCCGCGTTTGAAGAATTGAAACGGGCACTGACTTCCGTACCGATACTACAATATCCGGATTTTGAGAAGCCTTTTATCGTGACAACAGATGCGTCCGACAGGGCAATCGGCGCAATCTTGTCTCAAGGCAAGGTCGGAGAAGACCTGCCAATCTGCTATGCAAGCCGAACGCTATCTAAAGCGGAGCTGAATTACACCACGACCGAAAAGGAGCTACTCGCCATCGTATGGGCGATAGCACAGTTCCGACCGTATATCTACGGCACCCGGTTCAAGGTCGTGACGGATCACCAGCCGCTGACTTGGCTGTTTGGAGTAAAGGACCCGGGCTCCCGACTCATGCGATGGAGAATTAAACTATCGGAACATGAGTTTGACGTGGAGTACAAGGCTGGGAAACGAAACACTAACGCGGACGCGTTAAGTCGCATTTATGCCACGACCAGGGCCCAGAAGAAGGCGAGGGAAACCTCCGAGCCGAACGGCAGCCTAGGGCCAGAAGAAAGCGCGAAGGACTCTGAACGTCCCAGCACAAAGCCGTGCGGTTGGGGCAGAGATAGCGCAGGAATCCGCAAAGAAAGAAGCTCGGAAGAGCAGAGCGAAGGCTCATCGTCCTGTCAAGAAGAGGACAGCAGTTCGAACGACGAACTCGACTATGGCAACGGCGTAACCTGCCCCACGGTAGAAGACCGTGAGAAAATCATTAAGGAGTACCACGATGCCCCTTTAGGAGGGCACCAGGGCGTCAAGAGGACGCTACAGCGTATTCGAATGAAGTACGACTGGCCAGGAATCCGAAAGGAATTGGAAGATTACATCTCTACGTGCCGTAAGTGCCAGGTGAATAAACTGCGTAAGAAAGGAAGGGTCCCAATGATAATAACGGACACACCCGCACGGGCCTTCGAAAAAGCAGCGGTCGACATAGTAGGACCATTGCCAGAGACAGCATCCGGAAACAAGTACATACTTACCTTTCAGGATGCCCTCACTAAATACAGTGAGGCAGTGGCCATTCCCAACCAAGAAGCCAGAACCGTGGCGAAAGCCCTCGTTGAAGAGATCATCTGCAGATATGGAACGCCAGACTCGATACTCTCCGACAAAGGAACGAATTTCCTGAGTTCAACCTTCAAGGAGGTATGCAAGTTGCTGAGAATTAAGAAGATCCAGACTACTGCATACCATCCGGAAAGCAACGGCGCATTGGAGCGATCGCATCGCACGCTCGCAGAATATCTTAAGAACTACATAGACGAGGATCAAGGAAACTGGGACGAATGGCTACGATACGCGATGTTCACTTATAATACTATGCCTCATACGGCGACCGGATTGTCGCCGTATACGCTAGTGTTCGGTCGGGAAGCCGAGCTCCCAACAGCGGTGAAACAGGAGCCGCGAAACTCCTACTCCCTAGATGACTACGCACAAGAACTGAGGGAAAGGCTACGCGCCGCATGGACGGTAGCCGGGGCTAACGTACGTGACGCCAAAGAAAGGTCGAAACTGACCTACGATGCTAAAGCGAAAATCGAAGAATACCGCATTGGAGATAGGGTCCTACTCCACAACGAAGCCGTACGGCGCGGGCGTTCAGCTAAATTGACCCCGAAGTGGATAGGCCCGTACGAAGTAATCGCGAGAAATTCAGCGGTTAACTACACTATAAAGATGGGTCGGAAGACCATGTTAGTTCACGCAAACCGCCTAAAAAACTTCACCGAACACTAAGAAGGAAGCGGGATGGCCACAGCCGGAGGACGAACGGAGATAGTCCAAGAACACGGCACTTGAGGATGAGCACCCATTAATCCATTTATTATTTATTATCTACACCTCGCGCCCGCATGTCGGGCACTCCTCCCTGAAGAGCCTAAGCAGCCCCAGGAAATCCGGAGAATCTTCGTCGCCCGCGAAGACACCTAGGCCCCAGAGGGCCTCCACCGTTCGCCGGCACAGGAGTCGTCGGCGGCGGATCTCCCTCAGGATGCGAACTTCGAACGCCACGACCTGGCTACGTCGGGCCTCCCTGGTCGGGATGACTAGTTGGTCCTGAGAAGTAAAATGCACGACGTGAGGAAAATGCAACGAACCACTTCGCACGCCCGTGAAAAGGGGAAAGTCCCAGATACTAACCAACTCCCGCAGAAGGGCAGGCCCCACGTCCCTGCCTCCGCAATAAATCACTCCATAAATCCCTTCCATAGAAACCATTTCGTTATGCTGTCAGAAATAGACTGAGCTCCTTAGAGCCTAACGTGACCGAAACCGGCAAAGAAGGGGAATTAAAGAAAGAAGGGGAATTAAAGAAAGAGGGAATTTGCACCGAATAGGCAATCCCACGGGTTAGCCAGTTTCAAGTAACGCAGTATTCCCCTTGCAGAACTGTCCTGCTGACGGCAAGCCGTGCAATCACCGGAGAAACGGAAAAGGGGTTTACGGTGACCACATTTGCCAGCAACCCGGGAATATACTACGAGGAAATCGGAACCCTCTCGGAGACCAAGGCCACATGGCGACTGGCCGTTACTATGGATCTCGCGGCCGTCATGAAACGGGAGGCCGACGTCAGCGCTAACCTGCAACTGCTATCAGACATCTGCGAAAAACAAGGAAGAGATGACCCCCTCTGTCCGGCCATCGCAGATTCCGTGACCAGGATGGTGAAGAAAATAGAAGACGGAATGGGAACGGTTCACGACCTCGTGAAACCGGACTCAGCGCTCAAACGCAGGGGATTGATCGACGGGCTCGGTTCGATCATAAAGTCCATCACAGGAAACATGGACGCCGCGGACGCGGAAAGGATCAACCAGGAAATTGCCGCCATACGCTCCAACCAGCGGACGCTGAAGGAGAGTATGAAAGGCCAATTACAGGTGGTCGAGTCCACATTGCACCTCTTCAACGCCTCCTTCACTAACGTGCAGAGCAACGAACTGGCTCTCCAAGAACTCATCGCCCGTGTCAACCTTACACTGACGGCAAACATGAGCATAATAATGAAGGAACAAAGGCTGGATGAGGGCCTCACCGCCATAAGCGTGATAGTCGAGGCACTACGACACGACGTAAAAGACTTAGTTGGACTAATAGTTGAGATTTCGAGCGGCAAAGTGAGTGCAGCGGTGCTACCACCGAGAAAACTGATAGGATACCTCACGGATGCACTGCCACACTTACCAGCGGGAACTGGGTTCCCTGTGCCAATCGAACGAAACCAAGCGGCCACCCTAATGAAACTGGCCGATACGAAGGCCTTCAGTCAAGGGAATGCCATCATCGTCGTACTCGACTTTCCGTTGATAAGCCCGAAGAGGTACAGCGTAAGCAAGGTACACCCGATACCAGTGAGGTCGGAGAACGGAACGTATTACTACTTAGACACCTCCGAAGACCTCGTGATCGTGGACCAGGAAAATCGAAACTTCCTGCGAATGACCAGCCTGGAGTTGAGGAATTGTAAACAATTCTCTAATAGGTACATTTGTAACCCCCTGCATCCGTCTATTCCCCTGACGAGCTCAGCACCGTGCGAAGTGCTGACGTTTGCGAAATTAGACACGGACAACGGACTTCACTGCCCGAAGCGGGTCACCAAGTTCGACCATGTACTGATGATCACGATGCATCAGCCGGGGAAATGGTTATTTGTAGCGCCCACCGACGTACCAGTCAGTATTACCTGTGACGGAAACCCCGCGTCCCACGAAGTATTAAAGAACATAGGAATATTGGCTTTGGTAGGCGTATGTACGGTAACCGCCCGTAGTTTCAGCTTGCAAACCATCCGACGCATCACCCAGGTCGCCAACGAGGATTACTTGCCCCCCTTCAATCTCACACTATCTGAGATGGACCAAGATATTCCCCCGCGAGTGACCAGTGATACCGGAAAAGTGGAACTAGTTAAAGTGTTACGGGACCCCGAGGAGTTAGCGCGCCTCGGGACGCAAGTGTCTAAAATTAAGGAAAGCCTAGACTATGATGACCAACACCTGGAGCAACATTATCATAATCTAGGGCTTTACTCATTAAGTACGATAGCGCCCATAGCATTGGTTTGTCTTGCCGTGTATATGTGTTACACGCGTAAGCGTAATTCGACGCCAACGGCACCGGCTTTCACGCCGAACTCTGTCTCACCCGCGGTGAACATCCAGCTGGAACCGCTGGAATCAAGGCCAGATAGCTTCATAGCGGCGTTAAATAGAGCACGCGACAGGCGTTTTCCCTGGGCCGACCAGGACGTGCAAGACAGAACCAATGCTACGGGCGGACGCCCCCGATAATCTTAAGGGAATTGTATCCGATTGTACCCAAAATAATCAGGGAAACTGCGCTCCACTAAGGTAGTAACCACCCGAGGCGAACGCCGTGTAGAAATTGTGCGATTTCTTTAAGGGGGGAGGGATGTTGCGCTGGGAGTCTCCTGTTTCCCTAGAAATATGCCAGGCCGGTAGTCCGCGCGTGCAGCAATGTGCTAAGTCAGAACTAAAGGCGGCCTGGCAACCGAAATGAAGAAATAATAAAATCGCACAATAATCACTTTTCGGAAGTCAAGCTTATGGCTGCACATCCGAAAATCGGCATTCTACAGTTAGAATCCGAACGGATAAGGTGGTCTCGTGGAGTAGACCCGGTACAAGGAACAGAAGGACCGAACGGTGCCTATATTTTCAAGGTCGATGTACGTCGACCGATTGTACAACACACACTTGATTGTTTCAATAAACCTATTCTGTTTTGTTATATTCACGCGAGTTCCAACTCCTTAATCGGCAACGATCCCAAAAATATCCTAGCCCTAACCTCTCTTATCGAACACCTTCGTTATCGAGACGTTACGGCACAACAGATGCCAATACTCGCGTTGGCAAGATGATAATTTTACCTTCGACTTTTGTGGGATCTCCGCGTAACATGATGCAGCATTATCAGGATGCAATGGGCATTGTTAGAAAATACGGCAAACCAGATCTTTTCATTACCATGACATGTAACCCACAGTGGCGAGAAATTAAAGAAAACCTTCTCCCACATCAACAACCATGCGATAGATCCGACGTTTGTGCTCGCGTGTTTAATATTAAAAAAGACTGTCTGGTGGATATGATTGTACGACAGAAGCTGTTTGGCGAGATAATGGCCTATGTTTACGTGATTGAATTTCAGAAACGTGGATTGCCACACATGCATATGTTGGTCACTCTCAAACAAGACGCGAAAATAACTACACCCGAAGTCATCGATCGATATATATCGGCAGAAATTCCTGATCCCATTGAAAATCCTAATTTGCACGAAATTGTCATGAAGCACATGATACACGGACCGTGCGGATCATGGTGCGAAGTTAATGGAAAATGCTCCAAGCATTATCCCAAGCAATTTCGGGAGCAAACAACTATGGATGAAGACGGTTATCCCTATTATCGCAGACGGAACACTAACACTACGTACGAACGTCTTGGCGGATATGTTGTTGATAATCGTCACGTCGTACCGTATTGTCCCTTACTTTCTATGACATTCAATAGTCATATTAACGTCGAGGTAGTTTCAAGTATCAGATCCGTAAAGTATCTATACAAATATGTATACAAAGGTCACGACGCTGCAGCTGTAACCATAGGTGAATCTAAAAATGATAATGTTATCAACCACGATGAAATACAGAATTATATTGAGGCACGTTACGTAGGGCCAGTAGAAGCCTGCTGGCGAATTTTGAGTAAACCCTTGCAGCACAAGTCATGCGATCATGCGATTGCCGGTACATCTTCCGAACGAGTAGTCCATAACGATTCAGAACGACGATTTGAACGAAAATGCTGTGAGATCTGCATTGGAGCACACTACAATGCTAATCGATTACTTTGCATTAAATTCACGCGATGATGGCGCTAGACAATACATCTATCCCGAGATACCCTGTCACTATGTTTTTAAAAGTAGAAAGATCAACGGAAAAAACATCTATCAATGGGAAAAACGCCAGGCTTATTTTAACATGATCGGACGCATGTATTCGGTTAGTCCGTCTCAAACGGAGTTGTTCCATCTGCGACTGTTACTGCTAACGGTGAAAGGAGCCACCAGTTTCGAAAACTTGAGAACTATAAATGGCCAGATTCATGAGAGTTTTACAGCTACCTGCCTGGCGCTGGGCCTTATCGAAGACGATAATGAATGGAGACGTGCGATGCAGGAAGCTGCAACTTGGATGATGCCCCGTAGACTGCGTAGAATGTTCGTTAGGATTCTGATACACTGTCAGCCGGTATATCCCGAAGAACTGTGGGAGGAATTCAAAGTAGTCATGTCCGAAGATTATACGAGACACGTTGGTATGGTACAAGGTCAAAGAACAGCGTACGCACGAATCGCTGCTATGCTTTTGGCAGAGGGATGGAACCTGTCACAATTCCCGACCATGGAACAAACATCAGAGATCATTGAATCGGATGATATCGTTTTACCCGATCAATCAATGCAAATTGGTACACAACAATACAGACAGTTAAATGATAGCCAAAAAAATATAATCGACACTGTGCTGAATGCAGTAGACACAAGCGATCAACACGAAAATAGTCAGACTTGCATTTACATTAATGGTCCTGGAGGATCCGGAAAGACTTTTGTTTATACCACTCTGTGGCATTTGCTGAACAGCAGAAACAAGTGTGTAAGTTCCATGGCTTTTACAGAAATAGCAGCGACTTTGCTTCCTCATGGTAAAACGGTACACAAAACATTCGGTTTGCCAGTGCCTTTATTCGCAGATTCTTCATCTAACATTAAGCTTCAGTCGAAAAATGGAAAATATTTGGAGAAAGTAGATGTTTTTATCTGGGACGAAGCACCAATGGCTCCACGTTATGCACTCGAGGTCATAGATCGTACTCTGCGAGACATCATGAATAACGATATCCCGTTCGGTGGAAAAATTATAGTTCTTGGCGGAGATTTTAAGCAACTACTTCCAATCAAAATTCATAGCACTCGCAGTGAAATGGTTAATTTGTCCATTAAAAATAGTATACTGTGGCGTTATTTCTCTCAATTCACTCTGACACAAAACATGAGAGCTTTGCCAGAAGAAGTAGATTTCGCCAAATTCTTACTGGACGTAGGAAGTGGCGCGTTGAACGACTTAGAAGATAATCTTTTGCTGCCAGAACGTTGTGTAGCATCTGCCAATTTCGATATAGTTCAAGATATATATGGGCAGTGCATCAGAGAGAAGCTATACAAAGATGTTGCTAAACGCGCGATACTGTCCGCGAGAAATATCGATGTCGACGAAATTAATACGAGGGTCGTACAATTACTTGATCAAGCCAGCGAAAGAATCTACACGAGCGTGGACAGCGCTGAACACTGTGACACCACCGAGGAAATCAACGAAGCGCTTTTACCGGAGTATCTAAACTCTTTATCACCGTCGAGCTTACCTCCTCACGAATTGCGTCTCAGAAAGTACACTATCATTATGCTTATCAGGAACTTGAGTATCAACGAAGGTCTATGTAATGGTACACGCTTATTGATTTTAGATCTAGCTAATAACATGCTGCGATGCGAAATTTTAACAGGTGATAAGGCCGGCGAAATAGTGTATCTAAATCGTATTACCTTACACTGCGAGAACGTCTACCCGTTTAATTTCAAAAGACGACAGTTTCCGATAAAATTAGCCTTTGCAATAACAATCAACAAGGCACAAGGTCAAACCTTTGAAAAGATTGGAATCGATCTTCGCAAAGATGTCTTTAATCACGGCCAATTATACGTAGCCTTCTCACGAGTACGTTCTTGGGATAGTTTAAAGGTGTACCTCGGTACTCAACGAAATGGTAATTCAGTGAAGAACCACGTATACAAAGAATTATTTGTATAAGAAAACAAATAATAAAAAGCGAATATATCGATATACTACCAATAATGGTAAATGTGATAATAATATTAGAAAATACAATGGTCAACCGTAGTGTTAATATTATTATATTATATGTCAATGAATTTTTACATTTCAAATCTGATATTACAGAAAATGGAAAGAGAGATATTCAATCATTGTAAACAACATTCAGAAATGTGGACAAATGTGATCAAATGAAACGTTTTATGATTGCAATTTTGTAAAAAAAAGTTTATGAAAAAAAGGGTAAATTTGTATAATGTGTGCACTGTGCATGTATTAAGTTTAACCGTAAAGTGTAATGAAATATAAAAAAAGAGATTTTTCTTTGCATTTACAGAAATGGTTTAAAACAAATGTATGATATTGACTGATTAGTACATGCTTTCAATAATTAGATTATGGTTACATAATTTTCTACTGCACAATTGTACAGTAAAGCACATATTATTAACGCATATTGTAATCAATCACAGTATTCGATTGAGCGGAATTCACCAATCGAGCTATTGCTACTGTCGAAGCTAGCTGTGATTAGTTAATTTAGAAATAAGTTAATGGTTATTGGCTATTCAGTACAAATTTTAGGGAGAACCCCAACTACACACGGGCCAACAGTGCACAGGAAAACTGTACACGAATAAATAAAATTTTCGAATAATTGTTCACAAAATATTTTAAGGAATGAACTGTGCACGAGAAACTGTGCACTATTTATTTTTATCGCCCTGAAAATTACGCACAAAAAATTGTGTACCATAACCTGTATACCGTTCAATTGTGTATCATGTTTTACTAATTGTGCATGGCCAATTAATAACTGTGCACACAAATATAAAAACGCGAATTGCCAGGAAGAACTACCGCTAAAGGATAAAAAATTTTTTGTAATGAATAAAAAGTTGATCCCTAATTTGCTCTTTTTTTTTAATGCAAATTTATGTGCTGGCCGAATCTGTCGCTGCTGTCATAGCTTTAGAAATGACTAGGCTAGGTATGGTTAGGTTAGAACTGCAATGTTTCGTCATCTTTAGTAACTGTGACTGATGGTGTTTTAGATAAATAAAAATCGCCGGGAAGTGAGCGAAGCGAGCAAATCCGACTGCATTCGGAACACTGCTATGATTGGCTCAGAGATGGCTAGATTAAGTTAAGTTATGTCATGCACAGTGAGTGTGATGGAGAAGAACACCCAGGAACAGCAGATTCCAAAATATTATTGGAGAAAATAACATCACAATCTGTACACATAAATACTGATAATACGCGGAAAGACTGACTTTGTCAAAATTATTAATAGGCCGTGCACAGTTTCTGAATTGTGGTGCATAATTGAACGGTGTATAATTCATGGTGTACAATTTTCTATGCACAGTCTTAAAGTCAAGAACATTGAATGATACACAGTTTCTTGTGCACAATTCTTTATATGAATTATCTTGTACTTATTCGAATATCCAATTTATTCGTGCACAGTTTTTCTTGCACAGTTGCTTCGTACACAGTTTGTCCGTGCATGGTCGGTCCGTATACAGTTGACACCCACTCAAAGTTTTAATAAGGCAAATACATACAAGATTATCATACAATTTTATAATACAATAATATAATGTGATAATATATTTGTTTTATTTTCAGAGCGCTACAGCGCAAATAGGTCTGTGGGCGCGCGGCAGCGCGCGTGTTGCCCTAGTAATTAAAAAAAGCCAATGTACGTGCATCAGAAAGGGCTAGAAGTATTTAAAAATATCGTCTGTAAATTTGTTGTGAAATAATCGAAATATCATGCTCACTGACTTCGAAACCTGTGTTTTAAAAAAATTGCGTTTAAAATTTTAGCGGCCTGCTCTGCCTGATCGCAACATCTTGCTTAAATTTTAATTCCGCACCTCTGACATTTTTCAAAATTTGACATATTTCAAGAATGTTCTCAAGATATCAAACTTTCAGAAAATACAATTAAAAAAAAATCATTTTTTTGATCGATCTAGATTGACATGCCTTAACATATACTACACAATCTTTTCCATTTCATTATATTATATGTATGTATTGTGACGTGATTCTTCCGAATCTCGCCACAAAATTACTAAACTGTTTTTTTTCCACGCTACCTAAGCTCCGCACGACAATCCACCAGCGAAATTCCGTATGCTACGCTGTTCTTAAGTTTTCCGTTTGTGAACGTCCACTATCGTCCTTGTTGTCAATTCCGATTACGTTTCTTGCGATTAATCATTATTTTGCTTCTATTACGTTATATGCAATCTCTACTCTCGAGTCTTTCGACAACGAACTACGGGCGTGAGGACCGGACTGCCACCTTGGAGATTTATGAGGATTTTGTGACGTTATGACGTTATGGCTGTTTGATGCCGCTTTTGGAGAATTTTGGACAACCGGACAAGGATGCCATGCCGCCTCCACCGGACCAGAGATGCCCGCCGGTCCCACCGACCTGGATGTCGCCGGGATCCTGCTGCTGCCACGATGCCGAAAGAAGCCCTGGAGCACCCGGGAGGGGGCTCCGCCGTTTCCGTCGGCCGGCGAGGGCTGCCCTCTGGGCCTATCCGCCGCCGATACGACCGGCAGGGAGACGAGGTTTTCCTCCCTGGGCCGCCTAAGGTCGGCTGACCGTCCATGACAGCGCCTCTGTCCGGCTGAGAAGCCGCCTGCGCCTCCTCAACCCGCAAGGCCCAGCGTGCTTCGAGGACCGTGCCGTCAGGATCGCCGCTCGATTCCATTCGGCCGCTTCCGTCGCTGCGCGTCGACGCTCGGGAGAGCTCGGCTACCCTCGTCAACGTTCGGCCAATTCCGGTGCCGTCCCGCCTCACCTACGCCCGCTCGCCAACGATCGCAGATCGATAGATCATTGTCGTGCGAAGTATCAAGGCGAATTCACGCGCTGTAAAATCTCTGCGAACCCGACCCGAAAAAGAGAAGGATAGAGAGAGAGAAATCTAAAGACCGAGAGAAAGAGAGAGATATTGAGGGATATTGCCTGGAGGGCTTAATCTTTGGGAAGTCTTACGCTTTGCTTTGCTATTTTTGTGGTGAGATCTTTTGCTTTCCTTTACAGTTTCTGATTTTTAGTGATATTGAAGATTGTAGACACGTGCACGGCTAAACCGTCCGTTTAGCCGGGGACGAATTTTTCTTTGTCGTTATCGGGCGAATGTCTTTCCGCCGAATATATTATAAAGGACGATAGTGCCGTTATTAGTGATAGTGTTGAGTTTTCCGATCTTGCGCTGTCTTATCTGATTTATGCTGTATACTTTCCTGTAATTAACTTTTCTGGAATCTTCGCTAACGGAAACGTGGGAATCCGCCTGTTTGAGCGCTTGACCCCGGGTTGACCGGCTTGGTTGTTCTTCAGCCAGATTCTCTCGCTGCCGATTTATTATATTGTGCCTATTGTTATGAGCTATCGATTGCCGTAAATGTATTATTTTTCTGCCTTTGTCTAATTACTGTGAGATTTTCGAACTTTGAGTTCCGTTAAAGTCAGTGGCGAGCCCACGCCGTATTTATTCTAATCTCTTCTATTCATACTGTTCCTATAATTTTCTTTGCGTTAACTGGGCTAAAGTAACTAAATCTTTTCACTCATTTCACGCTTTGATTTGCGACTTATGTTTCCGATTTTCATAATTCTGTTTTTGTATGCGATATTTTCTATGGGACTTTCTGTGAATTATTGCTGGTGTTCTCATATTTAATTATCGTTGCTAAGCCTTAACGCATTTTTTGGCCTCTTTCGTGGAGAATCTTTTGTGAATTTCACGTGTCGCGTACGTCCCTCTGACGTCACGCGCCAGGCGCCCTTCGAGGCGACCTTAGTGTTTACGTTCCTCGACGCCGAGCCTTCAGCCGGTCTCGAAATTGTACTATCCGTTCCGAGAACGTCTTGCCGTGCAACCAGAATTAAATATTCGTTATAATATTCTATATTTTTCGGACTGTGATATATATTTGTGTGCCATATCCTGTATTAATTTATTGTGACATTTCTGATTATTGTGCTGTTTTCGTGTTCGCGATTTTCGTCGTGGTGTTAACGAACCCGCGCGCCTTATTCTTTTGTCGGGTTTCGTCGTATTATAATTTCTTTTGCGTGACTCTTTCGTATTACGATTGTCGACCGCGGTTATAATTCCACGCGTGCGAGAATTGGAACCGCGCAGATCGTTCCGCTGCCGTTCCTCTGCCGTTCCTGGCGTTCCGACTTTTTGTCATTCTCGTTATTTAGTTGTTTTATTTAAAAACGAATTTGTTAGTATTCCGAGTTATTCGATTCTTCCGACTATATTGTTTTCCGTTGTCTAGAAGTATCGAGCCCGCGTGCCCGTATTTTCCTCGCGTGCGCGCTCACGCGTAGCGCTTTCGGTCGTTATTTTTCGATAATGATGCTGCGTCTATAGTTTCCGAGATTCTATTTGGAGGATTCTTATTTCTCTTTTGCATTGTATAGCTTCCGATTTTGAATGTCGATTATTGTGAATTACTTTTAAGACTTTTGTAAAACCATGCTTGGCTTTCGCTCGCACCCTCATTAATGCCTGAGTTAATGCTTTTGTATTATTGCTATTGAGTTTATTGACTATTGGGAATTTTGTTTGCTTAATACAGCTCTGGTGCGTTAACTACTTAATTTGGTTATTTTCTTGTAGTTTTGCGTATTACTTTCCTATAAGTCCTTGGCCGAGTTTGTCCCTTCCTTACCTCTTGAACGCCGCGACGCTTCCGACGAGCTAGCCTCCGAAGCGGCGTACCGTGGGACGGGTAGTGGTCGGATTTAGGAATAGCGTTTGAATTCCGGGTAACCGTTAGGTTTAGTTACGTTTTATATTCTCTTTCTTGGCCGTGGTGCCCCTATCTGATTTGCGTGGCCGTGGTGCCTTTAGGTTAGTTACGTTTTGAGATACCTTTTATTTTTTCTTGGCCGGGGTGCCCCTATCTGTTGCGCTGGCCGTGTGGCCGTTAGGTTTAGTTCGCCTGGTGGCAAATTTAGTTTAGTTCGCCTGGTGGCTGATTTAGGTTTAGTTGGCCTGGTGGCAAATTTAGTTTAGTTCGCCTGGTGGCTGATTTAGGTTTAGTTGGCCTGGTGGCCATTGGTTACCCCGGATCCCTTATCTCTCGCGATCTTTACGGTTTCGATAACGAGCCTAGAGCTCGTGGTGCTCCTTCGAGGGTACCTGGCGCCCAACTACAATCTTTCAGAGTTTGTCGAGACCACTTCCGTTCCCGATTTCCTGTTGTATTGCGTTCTGTTTTGCCGACGAGCGAAATATCGTCGCAGTATACTTTTATTGATATGAAAATACATGCAAAATTGTCTAATAGATTTCATTATATTGCAAATAATTATTCATACAATCTTTCACTAAAGTTTATTTAAAATATTAAAAAGTGAATTTTATGAGAAACAGCAGATCCTTTTATAACAGATTGTTGCCACCTGACGACAGAAAATGTGTATAGCAATGCCAAGTTTACTTTACCGTTTCGATTGAAGCCGGCCAAAATCGAGTGAAAAAACTGAATAAGTCAAAACATTTCCAGGTGGTATCTTTATGCATGATACATGATTCGATAATTTTCTTATAACGAATACGATACCGCTATGTGGTGTTCAATCATTCAAACTTTTTTATAAATGCAGATTCGATTAAACATTGTGTATAGTGCGTACCATTGTGGTTACAAAATTTCAATTCTGAGATGTGGCATCTCATCAGACCATTGAAGGGTTAAAGTCAACTCTTAATGTTTCAGTCTCAAATTTCCCATAAGATATAATGTACAAGACTGATAGTTCCAACACCCATATTTACTTAACTAAACATCCAAATTACCGCACGTTTTGCTACATGACCTAGAAGATCTTGAATTTTAATATACTTTAGAATTAACAAATAATATTTTATTTAAGATACTGTTCCAAATTCCCAAAAACCGAATGTAAAAATAATAAAAGAATCGTAAAACGATGAGTGAGAAAGAATTATTTTGCGCGTAGTTAATCCCCACTCCCATGTCAAGTTCCTGTATACAACCGGTACTAAAGGCTTTAGAGAGTCCACAAGTGAGAGTTTAGTCTGTCGCAACGTGTTGATCGCACGCTACCTTGAGACGAGCGAGTATTAAACATTCCGAAAATAGTGTGGAGATTACAAATAAATTTTATCAAAAATCCGTCATAAAACTATCGAATTAGCGGACAGTGCCTGTCATAAATATGGGATTTTTAATTTTAATTAATTAATCTATAATTTAAAAATTATAGTTATAGATTTATGCAACGTTAATGCCATTATATTAAATCAATTATTTTTTTCGAATTGAACATTTTTAACGTTAAGAAATGTATCATAAATCACTGACTTAAACAAACTGATGTGATTGAAAACTTGTTCTCGCTCATAAACCATCTGACTTTGTGGAAGTGTCAGTGCCACGTGTTGTTGTTCCTGCGAAAATATGGCTGATGGCGGCAGCACTGATCCATAATAATTTATCGAATTAATTATAACGCCGTACGGTAACGTACAGCTGTATTTCGACGTACAAAGCAAATAAGAAACCGCAGAACATTGATTCTCGTCTTGTGCTGATAAAAAAGTTCGTTATCTATTTTAAACACAAAAGCCGTATTCAGAATTCACTTTCAGTGCTAACAGCGTACTTTTAAATTATTTGTTAGTGACTTTTAACTAAAAGCTACTCTGTTAGTGACTTTAAGAGCGAGTTCTGAATACAGGTCAAACACTATATTAATGTGCTTACGTTGTTATGTTAAAATTTCGCAATTCATGTGTACAGTTGTGCTGCGAGATCAGTGTGTCTTCGAAAAGGCCACCTCTTTATAACTTACAAACGTACAAGACTTCTAAATATGATACTGATATCGAGACAGGACTGTAGTTGGATTACGTGACACGAAAGAATAATAGGTAATTATTACCAAGGACAAGATTTGTGATTTCCTAAATGATGTTCTAGGCGTTATAGAAACTATCAAATCTATAGTCGATCCGTGACAGTAAATTTCGAGGTTATCTATTGAAAGAAAGCGAATATGCAGCATTTAATATATTGTTGGGAGTAACTTAAATGTGTATGCAAATACACGTGGTTGCCATATCAAAGACTGGTTATGTTCCACCTGTCAAAATCAAGTACTCATATCGCGGCTCGACTTTGGTCGAAATATTTTTACTGTTTGCCTAAAGAATGTCAATGATCGAGCTGAATCAAGTTTCTTAGTTTAGAAATAACGTATCGGAGAAACGAACTGGTGTATGGTAGTCCTGTAGTGTCTGTGCGTATATCCGACAAATTACCTTTGTGAAAGTATTGCGGATGCGATACGATACGTCTCTCAATTCTCGTTAAAAGCAGTCATGTCGCATTTATAACATATGACGTGTTACGTACGTTTGAGTCTATCGCTAATGCTTTTTTTCTGGATGACTATTGGCAACTCTATTGAGCATACCTTTTCAACTTACACACGACAATATTTAAAAGCAAATAGAACAACTTTAAGGTAAAAGTCATTAGGTAATAAATACAAAGAGCTTTGTAAATTATTTAAAAAACAAATATATATTCAATCAATTAAAATATGTTCGCTACAAACATTTTACTTCGTCGACGTGTTTACAAGCCAAGTTGATATTAAATATAAAAGTGCTTTACGTTTGTAAAAAGTTGTCGTTATCGCGATTACGTTTGGCAAAAAATTGATTTAGTATCCAAATTTTTATTTAATAATTATAAGCCAAGATTAAACGTCTTTTAATTCTTTAGTAATAGGTTTGTTCGATTTGAAAAAAAAAATTATACTAATCGTAATGGGTCGGTCCCCTGAAATGAAATTGAAGCTAGAATATAGAAAAATACATTTTTATTCGTCACACGTAATAAACGTAAAGAACGCGGCACATGGCTAATGATGGAATCGTGTAGAACTTAAAGGTAGCCGCGCTTGAGTGCACTTTGCTCGGAACTCGTAGCGGCGCATTTGCACACACACACGTATATTCGTGAATTGCATTTTTCACATATATTTCAACGTTAGACCGAATATAGCTCGAATATAGAGTTTCAATTTCAGTATAAAATCGTACCTTACGTTTAGCAACTGACTGAGCTTTAAAAATATATGTTTTTAATCTTAATTTTTTTTTCAGGAAAAAAAACGCGCAATAAGCATTATTAAAAGCGTTGTAAATTTGACAGTTTAAACATCTTAACAGTTTAATAGCAATTGTTCCCACACTGTCAAATAATCCAGCCCCATATAATCTGTAACAATATGGTGCTGAAGTGTATATGGTCCGTAGTGTAAGTATTTCTTCGAGCAACTGACTGCATACTCACGCATACCGACTTATAAATATATACTGACACGCATTCAAAATTAGTGTAGGGTTTGGGAAGTATTTCACTGTATCGTTGATAATAATTCAACGGCGACGCTTATTATGTTTATTATCCTGTTAACCGCAGCTACCATCCACCTATTATAGTTCATTCACACCGATCAGCATTCATCTTACCTTAAGCGTCCTTTAGGAATTTGCCTTGAGTCAATATACGTATCCGTGCTTATACACAGGATTAGTAAAGTCAACGCACCACCCGAAAGGAGTTCTACCTTAAGAATCGAATGAACGAACTATCTTCTAACTTCAGTTTCTCTGAATTATGAATATTCTTGTTCTAAACACGATACATATGAAAAAACACATGTAAAAAAGTGATTTATATTGATACTGGAGAAATGTCGCAAAAGTGAGTTAGCTCCTTATTACTCACACACGCGGGAACATAAACCTAAAGCAAAAGAGGTTGAGTGGCAGGTATCATGAGGGATATCGAGACCGGGAAGGCCCGCTAAGGAAGCACACAGATTTGTTGGTAAGTTCCAGTATCTGAATCTAGAAGAAAATCTAGAAGATAATTACTCACTAATCTTATTCCTCATAGCTAATCGGTGATCCTGTGCAACTCAGAGCAAATGGGGGGAGGGGGGGGGGGAAGGCTACCATATTTGAATACCTAGAAAGGGATACTCGGTTCTGAGGCCAGCTCGGCTCGGAGATCGTCGTGGCGTCCCAGAGGCAGGATAGACGGATTAGAAAGAAATTGCGAGAAAAAGAAAACAGAAAAAAAGTCAAATCAAGTTGACGTACCGGAGCTGCATTGAAGCATAACATTAAATCAACGGAGTATACAATACCAAAGAAAACGGGTTAACAAGTCAAAGAAGACAATAAGCGGAAGCGTGTAGCGGGGCCTCGGGCTAGGTGCGAAGATCAGAAGGCGAACTGTTTAACAAAAACCCTTAAAAGAACGTGAACAAAGTAGGAAATTTTGGAAATTCTATATAAACTAAAAATCTTCTACTAAGCGTGATTCATACACGGGAATGACTAGACGCAAAAGCGATAGGAACTGCTAAACTCGTATGTTCGTCAGATTTTACGATTATTAACAGTCTAATAAATTGCATGTAGTGTACCGTATCCTGGGTTTTATGGACTGATGACAGGGGGTCATTATTGCAGGATCAAACAAGTGAAGGGAATATGGAGGTGGAGCAGAATAGTACTTTGCGATACAAGTGCGAGAAAGCGAACTTTATAGGCAGGCGATGAAGTTGGTCGCACGAGCCGCAAACGAGTAACACAACGGCACGAGCCGAAGGCGAGTGCTGTGTTTGTTTTACGAGTGCAGCGAGTGTGACAAACTTCACGACCTGCGTATAATGTTCGCTTTATTGTATCAGTATCGCATAATATTTTCTGCAACGAATGCATGAAAAACGCTACTTTTTGTGCCTCCAAAGTGACTGGAACATCTCTTCGTTGGAGGAGGCAGCCATAAGAAGAGCCAGGAAGGCTTCCACAGTGAATGGATTTCATGACAGCGCGCGAGAACAAAGTTTACTTTATCGCACTAGTGCGAGAAGAAAGCACTAGTGCGATAATGTAAAATTGGGCTGATTTGCGCATGCGCAGCATTTTTATCGTATCCATAGTTATAAAGCGCCACTTTCGCCACACTTCGGAGGCACGAAAAGTAGCGTTTTTCATGCATGAGTTACATAAATAATATAATATAATTAATAAAAAGTCGCTGGTACAATAGACGAGAAGAAATAGAAAATAAAATAAAAGGACCGCTCAGAAATGTAAACAATAATAGAACAGGAGCTCGCTCTGGAGCATGCAATGTCGAAACGGCTGAGGACTTTAAGGAGGTTCGATAGTATCTTATATTAAAATTAATTTCCAACTTTTTGAAATGAAATTTGGCATACAGCATGAGAAATATGATACGCGATTTGCATTGAAATTCGTACGAGATTCACCGTCCACAAATTGAGATATGTGAACTTGAAGTAGCGAGTTTTCAGGATCTTGTGCATTGCGTATATGACGCAAGATGGTATAACGGTTAGGTTTCTGATTTTTTTACACGGAACTACCCAACTTCAAGAAAGGAAAAAACTAACATCCGATACTTGAAAACGTGCTCAATAAGTAAGTATAATAATAATATGGGGTTATCGATGAAATAAATAAATAAATCGATGTAGAACTTCGGTTCGCGAACGGGACAGATCGCTGCGACGCTGCCACATACTTTTTTTTATAAAACTACTGAAGGCGTTGATATACTATCATAAACAAATTTTTTCTTTTTTATGAAGAAGAAAATTAAGAATATATACGTATTAACTGTTGAAAATCAAAATAATTTTATTAATCGCAATCTTTCATGGAGAAACGAAAAAAAAAAATAGACGTTGTTTTGACTAGCAAGTTACTGTCGAACCTCCTTAAACTGTTCTGTGGGAATGGGATTCGGGGAAGGAGGGATAGCTTCGATGGGCAAAGGGGGAGGAGGGAGTGAGATCTTACTGGCATTAAATATTCTTTGCAAAACAAAAGTTGAGCGCCAGCTACTGTCACGGTCTAGCACCGACAAGTGACTTCGGAAGGTCCTCAGATATTTACTTTGACTCGAAATGGCATGCCTACCGGTGAAGAGGTGGTGAGGGGTCTCAGGAAAAAGGTTTACGATTGCAACGGCTTCTTATTTATTAATGTGGTTCTGGAACAATCGCAATGAGATAGAGTAAAGGGACTTCAAGGAATAAAGGATGCAAGATACTAAGACTAAACGCAACGCACACAACTCGACTTTGCACTTTCGGTAGAAGCCTCCCGAGTAGAAATTTATTCAGGCTCAGATCAGGCCCTGATAAAGTGTGCCTTAAAACGACATCCGGCCCTGCTAAGGCCGATTCACGAGGCCCTTATCCGGGGTGTAACGCTGCTGCGAGGCAGGCCCCGATCAGGCTTCTGATCCGGGCCGGACTGCATGTCGGATTATAGCCGGAACTGTTATAACAGTTTTTGAAAATATTGTAGGTATTGGAATAATTCAGTGTGACGTATTATGCCTTGCCTTCAAGAGGTAGGAGGATTCCTGCAAATTATAAATTAGTTTGTTGATCCTAAAAAATTGTATATAGAAGCAGTGAGATGGATAGGACTGCTAGGTGCTGCAAGTTAGTAACTTTTATCGCCTCTTCGTCTCTTTTACAGAATTCTATAAAGTTTGAAGCTTATCGGCTCAGTGACCCACTTTTGCTTGCGGGTATCCCTGTCCCTCTGGTGGCCGGTGGTTGTATTACATGTATATACGAGGCTGACGTAAGGTAAGCCAGATCAGGCAAACGGACCGACATTAGTTTAGGTCCGGATAAGGCTAAGAGCAGGCGAGCCGGAACAGGCCAGCCTTCCCAAAACCTGACCCGAGCCTGACGGAAACTCAGGCAGCCTGAATAAATTTCCACTCGGGAAGTCAGGCATTCCGTAATAGGGCTAGCTGTGACATTGCCTGATCAGGAACTGATCCTGGTCAGGATCTATATTTCAGGCTGATCACATTTACAAATGTTGTACTGATGCATGATCAGGGCAGGATCTGGGCCTTATCCGGCTATCCTGATCAGGCATGCCATATCGATACCTGATTCGGACCTGATACGACATCAGGCAGCCTGACTAAATTTCTGCTCGGGTAATTGTAAGAACTTCGCCAGTACTGGTTAGCTTCAAGTACGAATTTGAGCCACGAACCAAAGTGTTTCTAGTAATGCGACGTTTCGCACATAAAAACTATGTTTTTGTTAACATAGGTTTTATGGTAAATAATACAATATGTATCAGCCTAATATAAAACCAGTATTGAAAGAATTTGTGGGAGCACATTCAAAATGTTATGCTGATGTACGAAACTTAATCATCAGCCCAGTACGGAAACGACTGTCAGCTGAGACCCAAATATGTTTGTTTCGAAGTACTGCGCATTTGTATTACCACAATATTGACTCAATAATATATATCGGTATTGGGCCACTCCTATCTAACATGACTTGGCACACAAGGTAGTGCCAATTCTGGGCCGTATAGGTAGATCTGGCAGTATACCCGTATTCGCACATGGGCATTGTTATTTATTACATCACGAATTTTCGGATGTTTGAACTCGAGTTTCGGATATTTTTCTGAGAACTAATCTGATGTTTCTTAAGTTTTCGTAAATGGTGCAAAATAAATAGGACAGATCACGGGCGCTAAAAACACGGATAAATAACGGTAGTTCATAAAAGTTTATGAAAAAATCTCTACGACGATTTTCTAGATCTTAACAGAGGTTTTACGCGAATAGGAAAGAGTCAATCGCGGCACCCGGAGATTCGAAAATTAACAGAAAGGCACGCGACAAATACACAATACAAAATAGATAACACCACGAAATCACATAAATGGCGAGAGCATACAATATAATGATGATCACTAACAGCATCCTATAGTTGCCGGTTATAATTCTTTGTGATATTATAAATGTATTTTAGAAAAATATTCGTGGCGATTAATTGGCCGTAAGGGAAGGAGCGGCGAAAACGGCTGGCGAAAACACAGGCGGTCGCCGTGAGGGTCGCGCGTGTATCGCAAGAACAATGGATTTCGAATTTGGCCAGAGAGGCGCGTAAGATTCAGCAACTAGTTTTTCCGGTAGAAATTGCAGGCAACAACGAGAAGATGCTATGTATAACAAATTATTAAAGCATCGAACATCGCCAAAAAGCGGCACTACAGAAAAATTTCAATTACTCAATAAAGCGTAGCTTGGAGACAGATTCCAGCGTTGAATTCTACTTTAGGACCTCATGCGCCAAAATCAAACAAAGAGAAGTTATCAGAATACTTTAACAAATCGCAAATCCCAGCACTTTTTGCTAGCCCAATGCGGAAAGACACACATCCGTACTCTCAAAAATTGGAGATACTTCCGCCGAGGCAGAAGGCCTAAACGGTAATTATTCACTAATGCCAAGAAATCGTTTTGCCAATTTATAATGGGTAGTCAAGGGTCTCACCAAAGATCGTAGCGGCAGAGAATGGAAAGTTCTAAAGGGGCCAGAAGGGCTTCCTTCCTTCCTTCCTTCCTTCCTTCCTTCCTTCCTTCCTTCCCGATTTCTTCCCGATTTCTTCATTAAAATACAGTATAATTTAAGACACAACATATTCGTTTTTATTGAAATTTTACTATTCATCCTGAGGAAAACTTAAACTCAAAGATTGTTTGATGTATAAACTCCTCTAAAAGTAGAATATCGATGACGCGCATCATTCGCTTGTTTTCGCCAATACTTTTATACGATCGTTCCAGCGATCATCGCCGACTTTTTCAATTTTCTCTTTAGCTCAGTATATTTTTCAGTATGCATTATTAATTGGTATAGCTAACTGTAAATCGATACTAAATATAAATCCTTTTAGGACAACAAGATAATAAATATTGAACAAGCGTCTTCATTATTTTGGTTTATAACGTAAATGATTATTACGTTATGTATATACTCTTTACAGGAGTAAAATATGTACTTCCTTTGACAAATCGCAAATACAGTATGAAATAAAGACCAATCTTCAGATGATACCATCAAAATACAACCATTACAAATTTTACACTGGTGCAAGGGAAAATGTTCAGTTCTAGAATTTACAATGCATATCGTAAACTTTGCTTCTGCTATTATTAAAAATGTTTCGCCTTATTGGTAAAGGATGAGGGAATTCCAAGACGTCTCACAGTTTTTGTTTTCCACGGTAAAATCATTGAAAAATTCTTCATGTATGAGTACGAATATTAATAAACAAATATTTAAAATCGAGTGACATCACTAAGAGCAGGAATAAGGCTTAAATGTTTACTGTCTTGAAGGAAGAACTGTTGCAGCTCTCCCACCATGAGTAAGAAAACTATCGAGCAGTAGTATTGGGGGGGGCCTTGAGTGAGAATGGAAATATTCAAAATCGAGATTCTACTATATACGATTTCTGTCCTCGGGTCCCTGAACAAAAATATTATAAAAAAATTTCATGTATAGCACTTATTGAAGTTGAAGTTGAAACCATTGCTAAAATCTTCGGTGAGGAATATTTTTGACACGAACTTTTCATTTTTTTTCATTTACTCATGTTTTTTTTTCAACCCCCTCGCACATGGGTATTGTGCACAGCGCTACCACAATGCTCATAAACATGCGGAATTGCAAATCGTAATATTTTATTAACAAATTTTGAATTTTCATAGTATCCCAATCAGCAGCAAAAATTCAATTAAGTGTTACATAGCATCTCACCGATTCCATGTTCTTCTGGGCAGAGGATCTAGTTCTATGTCATCAAGTGCATCTCTTTTTTTCTTATTCCACGCGATGCTGCTTTTGCCTTAGTTTCCAAATATTTCTATCAAGTTGTATAGTAAACTGCTCCATGGGTAGAAAAACTGTGGTCTAAACAAAATATAACACAAAACTCCAAAAGAAATGAGTAAGAGTCTAGAATTATAGTATCAATGCTACTCATTCTCGTCCCTTAACTTAGCTGGTTCCTAAAAAGTTAGTTTTGTGTGTTACGTTTTTCCTGCTAAAAAGTTGAAAATATATCATGGGCGAAAATCGGCCATGTTATATTTTATATAGGTAAATGGTCCTTTGTTTTATTTACATGAATAAATTATAAATGTCACCAGAGGTTGTGACGCATTTATTTCATGTTTTCTAGGAGTAAGTGACTGGAATTAATATAAATTTTTATTACGTTTTAACTTTTGCTTATATTTCCAGATTTGCGATGGCTTCAGGAATAGACAATCCCGCTTACGATGCATCGGCAAATAGATTGGTAAGTTAATGTTTATTTCCGTACTCCATACTTTTACAGAAAAATGTGCACCAAAATTGATTATTCGTATTGTAACGTATACATCGGGAATAATACAGATCGCCAATATAGAAATTGGCTTACCTGAATAACCTTCTACGCATAAACAATAATCTTAAATAGGCATCGTGACGCGGGTGAATGCCGCACTCCTCAGACCACCTCGCCCACAATCTTAAGGTATATAAAGGGCACCAAAATCAAACTCGAGGCATTCTGCCATTAGCGTCTAGATAGTCTACAGCAAGTATAAACGTGCAAACCGTCTCGGGCAAAGGAGGCAAACCGACCCCTTTGCTATTACTCTGTGGAACCTACTTTTCGCGATACACGCAAACCGCGTGGAGCCAGGTGGCAAAATTGATACTGCTCAACTTTTGATAAGTGCATTTAGACCGGAACGCCACAGTGTCTTTTATCGTCACTTGTATCGTTTCCGTCAATATATGCCGTATATTTTATTAGCAATAATCATTGAATATTCATAGTATACTTTTTCGCGTTTCCCGTCAACTCTCTGATCACATCCAAAGTATTGGAAGTTGCTCATTGACACGACCATTAGCAAGACCAACAAGTTAACCCGGTGACTGTATTCAGGGATTCCTGACATCATTCACCGGCACAACTTTTATGCATCCTGAATCAACCCTTTGACCACAGTCTATCCTATAGCAGCTGTTCATAGGCACGATCCAAGGAAATTTAACGAATCAACTCTCGGACCATATTCTGGAAGCCAGATATGTCCCTCGACACGATTCCGTCTTATTAATATATCAGAACGATCATAACGCTATCGTGGTTTCCGAAACTAATAATATCTATTCTATCACGCAACTAGTAATCTCTCCTAGCTTTCGGGATTACGATATATTTCCGCTAACGTCTCTATATTTATGTTTGCGCAGCCTTAAGCTGGTATTATCATACTAACGCTCAGCAACTGTTAGGCTGAACCTTCATTAACACACTCTGTATACCGTTTAGGACAATATACTTTTTCATTTCGTTATTTGTGTAAACAAAACCTCATCTTTATTTCTTTCGCTCCGCCTATCATCCTCATTCATTTGATTAACAACCGACATTGGCTCGGACTCGCCTAACTCACACGAGCTGGAGAACCATCTCGTGTGAAGGAAAATAAGGTTACATTGGCGCCCAACGTGGGGCCCGAGCATTAATAAAGTTGAGACTTTGTCTTTAGGAGTATAAAAATGGCGCAAAAAGAGACCACTAAAGAAGGAGGAGTAGGACAGTATGACCTACGGACTCGAATGCGTGATAAGTCACCCATAGAACGTCAGACGTTTCCACCCGAAATCCATGAAGTACTTACATCACTATTACCGCGAATTCGAGCAATGGAACAAAAAATTGATAAAATGTGCTCAGTTGAAACGAGGATTGCGAACATAGAAACCCATATGGCAACTATGATTACGGGTTTAGAAGAAATAGGACAGAAGTATCAAGGAATGGACGAGAAAGTAAAATTGGTCGCGAAAAATAACAAAGATGCTATCGTAGCAATAGAAAAACGGTGCGACAACGCGGATCAAATGCTCGAAGAAAATACGGCGAGACGAAGTAGTACGACGACCGGAGCGACACCTCGTATGTTCAGTTTTAAATATCAACTACCAAAATTTGAGGGATTACCATCAGAAAGGCCGGTGAAATTCATAAAGGAACTCAAAGAATACCTTCATACCGCTAGAGTAAATATACCCGAACACAAGCTTATCATAGGACAGTGTTTACATGGATCTGTTATAGACTGGTGGTATTTAGTGTCAGAAGAAATCTATTCAATCGATCAATTTGAACCAGTATTCCTACGTAAATATTGGACTGATGCAATACAACAGAAAATCCGCACCAATTTAGAAATAGGATACTATCGCGAAGTTTCAGGAATAACAAAGACAAATTATGCATTAAAAATTTTAGGAAGTGCGAAAGATCTACAGCCCAGAAAATCCGAGCGCGAAATCATACATTGTCTCTCGAGACATTTTACAAATGCAGTATACGAGGCCGTAAGAACATCTGACATTCAAACAATGGAAGGGTTCATAGAGCTATTAGATAGGTTTGAAAATGGGGGAGGCCTTAATAGGAATCGAGATCGAATATACGATTCAGAAAGAAACCGTGACTCAATGAGGACGCCAAATCACTCACGAACGGATCAGACAGCCGCGAATTTCCGAAATACCAAGGATGCAGCACAAAAACCCTTAGACGCTACAAGAGAAGGACCCGGTGCATCACGAAACGCAATACGACAATTTTCGGAAAAACGAGACGACAGACAAAATCCAAGGATCCGAGCAACCGAGATCGTCGAACGGGAGTCAGATGAAGAGATAGAGCAGTCCAAACCGATCCCTACTGGAAGAAGCGACATCGGGTGACCCAAACAGGAGGAAATGTCACTTATCCGGAGAGACCTAGTCCCGACGAGAAAATAATTACGGGGCGAAAATGGACCAACGAACGCAAGAAACAACCACAGAGATCAAATACAAGATCTAAGGCCGTACAAGTGAGAAGATGGCCAAAAAGAAACAAGTGGACTCAGAGTCACAACGAAACGACGCAAACAGAAGCAATCACAAACAGAGAACGTACAGCTTTGGAAAACGAGGATACCGCTGTACCAGGCAGAAGAGCGAAACCTATCATCGGGGCATGGCAAAAAAAAAAACAACTATAGAAGATCCGTCCATCACACCCCCCGCTTTCTCCAGAGACCCATTGGGGTTATGTGAAAACAAGACGGAACTTAAAGAATTAACAGGATCCCGCGATGGAAGGACATACGAACTGTTTGGGACGGACTCCGAAGAAGATGAGTAAAAGACAATATATATAACTTCCGCAAAATGGAGTGACTACTGCTTACGACGCCTATTTATCGGAGGAGGGCAGATGTAACGTATACATCGGGAATAATACAGATCGCCAATATAGAAATTGGCTTACCTGAATAACCTTCTACGCATAAACAATAATCTTAAATAGGCATCGTGACGCGGGTGAATGCCGCACTCCTCAGACCACCTCGCCCACAATCTTAAGGTATATAAAGGGCACCAAAATCAAACTCGAGGCATTCTGCCATTAGCGTCTAGATAGTCTACAGCAAGTATAAACGTGCAAACCGTCTCGGGCAAAGGAGGCAAACCGACCCCTTTGCTATTACTCTGTGGAACCTACTTTTCGCGATACACGCAAACCGCGTGGAGCCAGGTGGCAAAATTGATACTGCTCAACTTTTGATAAGTGCATTTAGACCGGAACGCCACAGTGTCTTTTATCGTCACTTGTATCGTTTCCGTCAATATATGCCGTATATTTTATTAGCAATAATCATTGAATATTCATAGTATACTTTTTCGCGTTTCCCGTCAACTCTCTGATCACATCCAAAGTATTGGAAGTTGCTCATTGACACGACCATTAGCAAGACCAACAAGTTAACCCGGTGACTGTATTCAGGGATTCCTGACATCATTCACCGGCACAACTTTTATGCATCCTGAATCAACCCTTTGACCACAGTCTATCCTATAGCAGCTGTTCATAGGCACGATCCAAGGAAATTTAACGAATCAACTCTCGGACCATATTCTGGAAGCCAGATATGTCCCTCGACACGATTCCGTCTTATTAATATATCAGAACGATCATAACGCTATCGTGGTTTCCGAAACTAATAATATCTATTCTATCACGCAACTAGTAATCTCTCCTAGCTTTCGGGATTACGATATATTTCCGCTAACGTCTCTATATTTATGTTTGCGCAGCCTTAAGCTGGTATTATCATACTAACGCTCAGCAACTGTTAGGCTGAACCTTCATTAACACACTCTGTATACCGTTTAGGACAATATACTTTTTCATTTCGTTATTTGTGTAAACAAAACCTCATCTTTATTTCTTTCGCTCCGCCTATCATCCTCATTCATTTGATTAACAACCGACATTGGCTCGGACTCGCCTAACTCACACGAGCTGGAGAACCATCTCGTGTGAAGGAAAATAAGGTTACAGTATATACGAATTCAGAAAAATACATTTATCTATACTATACTATACTATTATCAATAAAAGTCTTCACTCAAATCCTATGGACATTATTCATATTGGTGAAAATTATTATATACGGGATAGATGACTCATAGATCATTTTACATAATCGACGTAAGATCCCACACACATTTGTCTAATAAGATTTATCTGGTATTTCATTTTTTAAGTGCGAACGCATAGAACATGTGGGAGTGTCTTTTACATTCGGGATTGAAAAAAAAGTTTCATGAGTGCATGTGCACATGTAACATTATATGGGCAAAATTCCAAACAAATAACTAAACCAATCAAAATAAAATTTATAGAAAATATCAAGTTCAACCATTCGTTCTCAGAAATTCAGAACAGATGCAAATGTTGTCGTTCCATCTGCATCTTGAACTTGATTTCTTCCATAGATTTAATCCTATTGGTTCACCCATTTGTTTTCCATGTTGCCTACAGAATTGTGCACGCGCGCGCATACACATATACGCACACATTCAGATTTTTTTCAGTTTTTTCAATATAATGTTCAGTGCCTCAAAGTGAATGGTATGATCTCACTAAAAGTTTCAATATGAGATCTTACTTGGATCATGACAAAAAATATACTAGCGATACATCCTTTATCGAGCAATTTTTACCTGCGTAACGAAGAAAACGCGATTAATCAAAATTCAAAATGATGAAGAACGAAGAGCAATCAAGCAATTTCACTCGAACGACTCCGTCAAAAAGAACCTTGAAATTAAGAAGGTAGATCTTATTTACGTCCAAAATCTCAGTGAAGTGGTATCCGGAAGCTTACACAACTCTGTAACTCACAACAACGCCTTTGGACTTGAGTAAATAGGAAATTCGGATAATTCGATTCCCAACGAGGGAATCGAGTTGAGCCCGTTAAGATTTTCTATAATTATACCATTTTAGTGTCTGTAAAAGTGTGCAGCCATTGCTCGAATACTTTCGTTGAGTGAAATTACTTGCATGAGTTTCTCTGGACCTCATAGATAAATTTATTAAACGTTGCGCGAAAACCGCCATTTGTCATTATTAACTCATACTCGGTACTGTTATTTTTGGCACTTTTAAACTATACAGATGGGTCAATTATATATAACGCATTTTTCATCGAGTAAAAATGTTTTAAAATTTTTGAAAAAAATCATATACCTTATTTGATCCTTTATAAATAAACACTAGAATAAAAGATTGAAAAATAATTATTTTACCAGAGCGGCTATTGAAAATTAGTGGAAGTTAATTTTCAATGCATCGATACTGATAGAAATTGTGCGAACAAAAACAACCCATCAGCACGGAACAAGGGTTTAACAGAGGATTTACGCTCGTGCGTTCATTCCTATGGATGTATGGGTGCGTGCGCGCGCGCATCCAGTGTGTAGATAAATGTACTTCATCGATCTCGGCAAGGATCGGAAGGGGCGCCACAAAACCTTCGGATAGTCGTGGATTCACACATATGCATTTCTTCGCAAGCAGACAGATACGCCAATATCGTAGAATGTAAACACTTTCGTGGAGACAGGCACGATCTTACATACAGGTCTTGCAACGAGACCAATTTTTAGTGGTGGGGGTAACATAGATATTGAAGCAGTTTTGTAATGTATGGCATCTTGCCTACGTGTCGCTACTATCGAATGCGCTCGATCTCGCGCCACTAGAGAGAGGGAGAGAAATATTTATTTCTATCTCTGTCGCACGATGAGCACTCGATCACAGCGCCGTTTACGGCGCGACTTCAAAAAGTGAGTCACCCCCACCATCGGAGTTGCAAGACCTGTATGTAAGACCGTGGAGACAGGTAACAGGGTTACAGTGTGAAACATATATGAAATAGGTGGGACAATGGTTCATTTGTCACAGAAGTTATTTCTACTAGATACTTATACAAGTATAACAAGATGAAATTCTCGTTCATAGACACAACTACATAGGACATTTCAGAGTGGCTTTTATACTCACAATCGAAAAAAAGGATGTGTGTGTACGCGTGGGCTCACGTGTCGGTATATATGTATGTGCCTGTAAAATTTGGTAGGCATAATGCTAAACAAATAGCTAAATTAAACAGTTTAAAATTTAGAGGTGGTTTCAGAGATAGATGGTATAATAACATTAAAAATATAAGAAGTACTTCCGGTTTTCATACGGTGCATGCGCAAAGTCCAATATATTTTATATTCGACTTGGATGCATGAATTCTTGTAGGCAAAATGGTAAAACTGCAGTATACGACCCCGAACTGAAGTTGGCTGCTAGTGACTTAGATTTTTGACGTACCGCCATCTGTCGGATATAATGTGAATCGCATGGAATAATCGTGCCGCCTATTCGAAAAAAAAGATTAACCATGTTTAAAATTATGAAACAAATTTATTTTTATTGAAGATCTAAAAAGAAATTTCGAAGCTGAAACCTGTTCTTTCATCTTTATATTCTAAATCGCAAAATATTCTAAATCGAAAAGTTGATGCTACGTCAATAATTGGTGGCTCTGAAAAGTACCGATTTTTTGGGATTTCCTCCGTCGACGATTCCGCTTCAAAATCCACTTCCGTTTGCTTCCGTCGCGTCAGTATCCTCTTCAGCGTCCGCGTTGTTGGATGGAGGTGGATGAACGCGAGCAATGTCTTTAAAAGACGTTTCAAAAGAATCAAGTCTGTACATAAACTCCCCTAAGTATGAGGAGAACATACCCTTGCTGCGATTGCAATCCGAGAATTGCCATTTTACGAATGCCCACAATCCTTCTATAACGTTTGTGGCAGCATCAGTCTTGGGATCTTTGAAAGTCAATTAATGATTGACGGTCGGATCCTCGTAACCTTCTGCACCTAAGGATCCATAGGCTTCCCAAAAATCGCTAACAATTGTTGTCCCAGGTGCAATAAATTCCTTAATGAGAGGCACGAGTGTGGCCGCCGATCGATCATTGACTGTTGTCAAAAAACACCGATTACTGCCGCGTTCTATCCCACCAACTACTCACTACCCTGTCACCTGTTTACCTCGATAGTACTTTCGCTTGCCGAACTTCGATTCGTCGGTCTCTACAACAATACCCGGACCTCCAATTTGCCCACGTTCTTCTAGTACAATACCGACGCATAATTCGCGACAGAAATAGTACCCGTCGACCGTCATGTGCGAGGAACATTGAAATTCCCACTGAGCCTGAATCTGGGTGTGCTTATAAATCCAAAAATATGTCAGTTGCAAAATTTGGATCATTGACAACTTCGATTTGTCAAAAAACGAACCAGTTCTCACTGATGTCGTTATCTTGCAACTACGACATTGCCAACGATACTTGTCCAAAATAAATTTAGCACTGCATAGAATAATGTTCTTATCGCACAGTGAATACGTGAAAGCCCGAGCTATGAGTCCATACCTTTGTCCAAAAGTGATTACCTCAATAGGAAGTTTTTCGCTTAGTTTGAACAAATCTACGAACCATGTCACCATTGCAATCGATCACACACAATCCAATTTAAGCAATAGTATATTACACTACAAGGGCAGAAAACTGAGTTTTCGGCACTGCTTCTATCGAGCAGTTCCGGGTGCTCAGTTTACTGCCCGTGTGGTGTATACTATTTTTCTTTATACCATGGTCGAAAGTACATTATCGATGCATCGATTTCAGTGCAGAAAGCCTTGGATTTTTGCTGTGTAGCTATTGGAGACCCCTATCGGAGAATTGCAAACTTTGTTTTATCTCTCTCTCTCTCTCTCTCTCTCTCTCTCTCTCTCTCTCTCTCTCTCTTCTCTCTCTCTCTCTCTCTCTCTCTCTCTCTCTCTCTCCCTCCCTCTCTCCCTCTCTCCCTCCCTCCCTCCCTCCCTCTCCCTCTCTCCCTCTCTCCCTCCCTCCCTCCCTCCCTCTCTCTCTCTCTCTCTCTCTCTCTCTCTCCCCCCCTCTCCCTCTCCCTCTCCCTCTCCCTCTCCCTCTCCCTCTCTCTCTCTCTCTCTCTCTCTCTCTCTCTCTCTCTCTCTCTCTCTCTCTCCCTCCCCGTCCCCCCTCCCCCTCCCCTCCCCCTCCCCCTCCCCCTCCCTCCCTCCCTCCCTGCATAGTGAGTGCATAATGAAGATAATGTGAAGCTATGGCACGGTGAAAGTATCGTGAACAGTGTGGAGTCTAGTGAGCTGTAAAATCGTAGAGTGAGACGGATTTCTGGTGTGATGTGTTCGCTGTGACATTTCTAGTATTCAGATTTTGGGAGCGGCCATTTGTGATGGTAAAGAGACATAGTTGACAGTGGATCGCAATTCGGGGCTCCCCTTGAGATCAGTGACAATCAATCATTTCGTACACTGGCAGTAATATCTGTCGCCGATTGTGGATCCAGCAACAGTGGTGAGCATTCTGCGTCTCTGCTGAGTGGCAGTGGTAACCAAACAGGGGCTCCGAGATTTATTTGGCACACCTGTCACCTTTCTATCATATGACTGCTACATGACCACAAGCACTGGCTATAAACTGCATATGGCAAATGGCAGGGAAAAAACAAATGGTATGTATGAAATGTAAAAAAAACATTGCCCAAATTGTGCACGAGTGTATAAAGTGCAATAACTCATTTCATCCAGGGTGCGCAAAGATACATACGGGGAGAAATAGCAAGGGTGAAATAGTAGACTGTGACGGAAAAATAGAAGAACGAATTCAGGAAAATACCCTTAGTAAGGGAAACGAGAGACGAATAAAAAGAATGAGAGAAGAGTCAAATGAGAGTGAAGATACAACTGAGCTAACAGTCGAAGAGAAAATTGATAAAATCATAGGTGAATTAAAGAAGAGACAAAAGCACTACATAGACGATAACGGAATAAAAGAAAGTAGAGTCAACATTGTGAGAACAGAAATTCAGAAATTTAGGACTCATTTTGAAAATGAATGCATGAAATCAATGAAGGAATGTCTAATTTATGAAATACAAAAAGAAAATAAAAAAGTAATAGAAGGGATTATAAGTTTAAAAGCATGTGTAGATAAACTAAATATGGATAAAGCAAGAAAAACGAGTCAAGACAAAATGAATTATGCGGAAGTAGTAAAGCGTAGTAAGACTCAAGAGATTATTGTAAAACCAACAAATGAACAAACTAGCGAGAAAACGGCTGGTACAATGAAAAGTAACGTCGATATAATGAAACTAGGAGTCGGGGTAAATAATATTGTAAAAGGACAAAAAGGAACCGTAATTCTAAAATGTCAAAGGAGTAGAGACAGACAAATATTAACAGAAGCGCTAAAGGAAAACTTAGGACCAGACTATACAGTATTTGCTCCAAACCAAAAGTTGCCAAAAATTAAGATAGTAGGAATTGAAGAAAAAGTAGAAAAAGAAAATGAAACACAATTCATCGAGACCATAAGAGCACAAAATGAAATGGAAACAGACAGGGAATCTTTCAAGATGAAAATAGTCAAAACGATACAGGTTAACCAGAAAGAAACAACGATAATTATAGAAGTAGACCCAGAAACGCATAAATGTTTAATGAAGGAAACAAAAATTAAAGTAGGCTGGAAAAGATGCCCAGTATACGACTATGTAAGTGTGGTACGCTGTTTCAAGTGTTGGGGATACAACCACTTCGCGGTAAATTGCCGAAATGAAAAAGCGTGCCGTAACTGCGGGGATGCACATGACGTAACCGAGTGTGAAGCTAGAACCAAAAGGTGCATAAACTGCTGCAAAATGAGAGAAAAATTCAAACGTGAAGACATTGTTGATGATCATGAAGCAACTGATAAAAATTGTGAGGCGTACAAGCAAATTGTTAACAGAAATCGAAATAATATCATGTACGATACAATATAGCAACCATTGGACAGAAAACATTACATAAACAATACATTTGCTTTCCTTCTAAATGCACAAGGATATCTTAAAAACAAAGAAGAAATAGAAAGCGTTATTATAAAGATGAAACCTAAGGTTGTGTGCTTGACAGAGACACATGTAACTGAAGATGTAGACAACGTGGAATTAAAAATTGATAATTATGACTTAATACGATGTGATAGTACAAATAGAAGAACAGGCGGAACCCTGACATTCGTCCAGAAAGAAATAAATTATAAGATCAGAGCGATAAAAAATATTGACCAGAACATATGGATAAATACGATACAACTAATGGGAAGCTATAATGGAATTTTTATATGCAATGTATATCACTCTCCAAATTCAAGCGATGGGGCGTTTATTGAGGCAATTGTAAATGAATGTGAAACATTGGTGGATGTAGGACATGCTATACTGATGGGTGATTTTAATATTGATGTTAAAAAAAATAACAACCAATACGCAAAACGAATGTTACAGAAATTGACAAATATAGGAATGAAACAATATGTAAAGGAATATACTAGAATCACAGATACCTCGAAAACAATCATAGACCTGGTTTTCTCAAATTTTTATGTAAGTACACATGTAGTTGAAACACCTAAAATAACAGACCACCAAATAGTGACAGTAGGTATTTTAGAAAAGGACAAAAAAAGAAATAAAACTATGGAATTTTACAAGAGAGATTTTACCAAATTTAACGAAAATACTTTTAATATAATATTATCTAATTTAATAATGACACGATGCCAAGAAAACTGTAGTGTGAATGTCTTAGCAGATAATATAATAAATTGCCTCATAGAAGCTATCAATGAAACAGCACCTATGGTTAAAAAAAAGTGCCTACAAAATTTCTGGAAAAACCATGGATTACAGAAGAAATAAGAAAAATGTGAAAAAGAAGGGACGAGGCGTATAGCACAGCAAAAAACAAAAATGAGGCATATGACTGGGAGAGATACAGAAAAATGAGAAATACAGTTGTTGCAGAAATCAGAAGAAGCAAAAGCAATTATTATAAGGAGAACATCGATGAAATGAAATCAAATCCAACAAAGATGTGGAA